>MDKI01028676.1:0-43339 GCA_005239505.1 Nicotiana paniculata | reverse complement strand
AAGCCCCTCCAGATTGAACCACCCCCTCTTGTGTTGGTCTTCCCCCCATTATATAGAGGTGTACGTGTGAGAGTGGGGAAAAGAAGTGGGAGTGTGGGGAACTGGTGTGAGGACATGGGTGTAGTGGGGAAGTGGTGTGAGGGAGTGGGGTGTTTCGGTGGAGTGGGGGGAAGAGATGTGAGGGAGTGGGGTGTTGGGGTGGTTTTATTTTTATTTCTCCCGTGTTTTTATTTATTTATTATTATTATTATTATTATTATTTTTATTATTATTATTATTTAAACCTATTTTTCTTAGCTTTTTTTTTATTGAATAAAAGAAGATAAGATACACATGTATATATATATATATATATATATAAATATATGTTTATATATATATTTTTTTCTATTTAAACATAGGAAAAAATCTTATATTCTAAGAATGTGAATATTTTTGCTGTTTTTAATTTTCTTAAATAGAACCTATTAAGAGTAAGATAAAAAATTTAAAATATTAAGATTAGATCTAACATTAATATTTACATTGAAAATAGTATAGAATTTGGGTTTGGTCAAAAAATAGTTGTTCACACTCATCTTAATAGACTTAGATCGGGAGTCATTTTATACAGTACTTCCCCACTTAGGAAGAAACTGCTGGCGAGCCTTCGGATGGTTCTCTTTTGTTCTCCGTTGGCCTGCTCTGGATATTCTTTTGTCTTCAAAAATCTTTTAATATCATGGTACCATGGTTGAACATCGGGATCTACTTCGACCGTGTTGCAATAACCATGTTTTTCCTTGATTTGGATCTCCAATGGGTCTATATGAACATTACCTGGATATGGAAGCATTGCAGCCAGGGTGGCCAGCGCATTGGCCAATTCATTGTGGCACCGAGGAATATATCTGAACTTGATGGCTCTGAATCGCTTACTAAGATCCTCCACATGCTGTTTGTAGGGAAGGAGCTTAACATCTCGAGTTTCCCAATCTCTCTGATCCTGCTTAATGGTCAATTTGGAGGACCCAATGATCAATAATTATTCTACATCCATGTCAATGGCCATGTTCATGCCCATCATACAAGCTTCATATTCAGCAGTATTGTTTTTGCGGAAGAAACGGAGGCGGGCCATGGCAGGGTAGTGTTTTCCTATGGGCGAAATCAAGATTGCCCCTATCCCAATACCTTTTGCATTGGCTACTTCGTCGAAGAACATTTTCCAGGTGTCAGCTCCTTCCGAGATTAGTTCGACTGAATTGACTTCTTCATCCGAAAAATAAGTGCTCAAGGGTTGGTATTCATCATCAACCGGATTTCCAGCTAGATGATCGGCCAATGCTTGGGCTTTCATTGCTGTGCGAGTGACATAGACAATGTCGAATTCTGTGAGCAAGATTTTCCACTTTGCTAATCTATCGGTGGGCATTGGCTTTTGGAATATGTACTTCAAAGGATCCAACCTCGTGATGAGGTAGTTGGTATAAGCCAACAAATAATGTCGTAGCTTCTGAGAAACCCAATTTAGACCGCAGCAAGTCATTTCTAACTGAGAATACTTGGCCTCGTAGCTTGTGAACTTCTTGCTTAAGTAATATATGGCTTGCTCTTTCTTCCCGGTTGCATCATGCTGCCCGAGAACACACCCAAAAGAATTTGCTAGCACTGTCAGGTATAGGAACAATGGTTTCCCTGGTTCTGGTGGGACTAACACTGGAGGATTTGATAGATATTCTTTGATCTTGTCGAAAGCGTCCTGGCACTCGTCTGTCCATTTGATGGCTGCATATTTTTTCAGCTGCTTGAATATAGGCTCGTATGTGGATGTCAACTGAGCGATGAACCTGCTGATCTAATTCAACCTACCCAGCAAACTCATGACTCCCAAATAGATTTTATCTCTTTCGGGTCTAGCTCGATGCCCCGTCGACTGACTATAAATCCCAGTAATTTTCCGGATGGAACTCCGAAAGCACATTTGGCTGGGTTTAATTTCAAATCATATTTGCGCAGGCGTTTGAAGAATTTCCTCAAATGTACACATGGTAACTTTGGGTTCTAGACTTAATGATCACATCATCCACGTATACCTCAATCTTCTGATGAATCATGTCATGGAATATTGCGGTCATGGCCCTCATATAAGTTTCCCTATCATTATTTAATCCAAATGGCATGAAACGGTAACAGTATGTTCCTCAGGGTGTAGCGAAGGCTGTTTTTTCTGCATCCTCTTCATCCATAATCACCTGGTGATATCCGGCATAGCAATCGACAAAAGACTGTACCGTATGTTTGGCACAATTGTCAACTAGGATATGTATGTTTGGCAGTGGAAAATTATCTTTGGGACTTGCTTTATTCAGATCTCGGTAGTAGACACATACTCAGATATTTCCGTCCTTTTTAGGCACCGGAACCACGTTGGCCAGCCAGGTGGTGTATTGGACCACTCGGATTACTCCAGCCTTTAGTTGTTTAGCAACCTCTTCTTTGATTTTGTCACTCATGTCTATTTTAAATTTCCTCTGCTTTTGTTGGACAGGTGGATGACCGGGGTAGGTTGACAATTTCTGTAGCACCAAGTCCATAATTAGTCCGGGCATGTCGTCGTAGGACCAAGCAAACACGTCTTTGAATTAAAATAGGAGTTGAATCAAGGCGTCCCTAGTCCTTTCGTCAGTGGACGCTTATCATGGTTTCTCGAATCTCCTCTTCACTTCCCAAGTTGACGGGTTCTATTTCGTTTAAGTTTGGCTTAGGCTTATTCTCGAACTGTACCAATTCTCGATTTATTTATCTAAAAGCCTCTTCTTCGTCATATTCCGGTTCTTGATTCATTATTTTGAGGTTAGACGGCGTATTAAGATCAGAGCATGAAGTCCGCAAGCATGTCATGTTTTTTAAGGCCGTATTATTAGGACTGAAAAAATAAGAAAAGTAATAAAAAATCAGAAAGAATAATAGACGATGAAATTTTGATTTCATTTCATTGAATTTGAACGTAGTAGGGTTTACATCATAATTTAAAAAGGCAAGAAATTAAAAACACTTGAGTTACACCGTGAAATAACTCATTGTGCAGAAAGGATGACAAAAGCTGAACTACTGGGACTCCCGCCTGACGGGGAATGGAGTAGCCTTCCAGTTTCGCAACTTGGCATCAGGCCCCATATGCTGCACTTCGGCAGTGCTTCAGCCTTCTCCTGGTTGGGCCATATGGGCCTCATACAACATTTGTTTCATTGCTCCGCATATTTCTTTGATTTCTTCGGCCGTGAAAGCCTCGTTCTCTTCCTCAGCGTATTTTGGCTTGAAAAATGATGCGGTGATGTGTGGGATCGGCCGAGGCAATACCCAACAATTTTTCTTACGTTGGTCAGCCTATTGTTCATCGTCGGGAGTAGATTGAAACCCTATGCCAAAGAACTTTTTATTGGTGGGGAAGGTGATAGGTTCTGTAATGCCTTGCAAGGACACCCCGAGCCCTTTTCCAAGTGTGTACCCATTTTTAATCATGTCGTTAGTGACCATAATTGATGCGTTTGGTAGGAAGGGTTGAGGGCACAAGGTTCCTTCATCATGCTGGTTCGCAACCACAATCTCGAAAGCCTGGTATACTATATGCTCGCTGCCTTCTCTTGCTTCCAGGCAAGGGACTGACGGGTCCCTGTAAATAGATTGCTCGTCCTCTCCATTGACCACAATTTCCTGGTCTTCATAGTCAAACTTAACCATCTGGTAAATAGTAGATGGCATTGCCCCTACTGCATGGACCAAAGGCCTTCCTAGGAGATAATAGGAAGTATCCATATCCATGACTCTGAATGTCACTTCAAAATCTACAGGGTCGATTGTCAAGACCAAATCAATCTCCCCGATCGTGTCTCTCTTGATACCATCGAATACATGGACGCACACATTGTTGGGCCTAATTCTCTTAGTCCCGATCTCCATTCTTTGTAGGGTCGAGAGAGGGAAAATATCAACCCCATATCTGCCGTTCATCATAACTTTTTTCACATAGTAACCTTCACATTTAACAGTTAGGTGGAGAGCTTTGTTGTGGGCAGCCCCTTCTGGTGGCAAGTCATTCTTGCTAAATGAGATCCGGTTGATTTTGAAAAATTGCTCTGCCATTCTTTCCATTTGCTCAATTGTGGTTTTGACCGGAACATATTCTTTGTTAAGTGTTTTGATCAGGATTTTCTGATGCTCGTTTGAATTTATCAGCAAGGATAGAAGTGAGACCTGAGTGGGGGACTTTCTGAGCTTTTCAATTATGGCGTATTCAGCGGTTTTCATATTTTTAAAGAAACTACAAAGACTTAAAGTAGACTCAAATAGGAAAATGAAATACATACTCAAAAAGGACATTAAGAATACATAGGTGCCTCTATTGCTCCAGGGGCCCGCGAGACATCATTCGGTCTTGCCACTGGCCTACATATTAAACCTTGCTGGAGGCGGTGTAGGTCGTCCATTATCTTGTGGACGAATATCATTCCTGCCGAGAAGAAGGCGGTCTGAGTCATATCTTCACACTCTTGGCATTTTTTGACAATATAATCCGCAATTTCTCTGACCCTCTGCCTGATAACGCCTTTTCCTGGAGTAAGCGCCCGATCTGTTAAGACCTAACCTCTAGAACCTGGAAGTCCTTATGATTCTTTTCTTGCAAATGTTGCAAGCCTTCCTCCAACTGAGCCGTCATGGTATATCATTGTTCCCTGTCTGCCTTGAACCTTTTTGCCTTGAACCTTTTTGCCTGTTTGGCCATTTCGTTCTCGATTATGGCCACATTTTCCTTCAATTCTTTGAAAAGAATTTGTGTTGAATTACAACTTTGGAACCTTTAAGGTGACACATCGCGGAATCTTAACACTTTGCCCAGCTTAAACTCTTGGGGAAATATGGATTTTTATTTTGGTGTGGCTGAACCCCAAGGAGAGGCTGCCTATGTATCCTTTCGAAATTAAGTCGAACGTAGTTCAGGGAAACATTTTTGTTTTTGTTGTTTCTTTTTCGAATAACACTTTCGAGTTCCAAAGAGGGTAATCAAAGAAGAGTAACCAGCTCAAAGGGTTTGCAAAAGGGTTGATGGTGTTTGGCGAGAATGAAAGCCTTCGCCACCACAGCGGGAGAAATTTTAAATTTATGGAGGATCAAACGTACTACCTTTTGACGGCATATGTATTGACGGCCATTTCGGGGTAATTTCCTTCGATGTCTCCAAGGTATAACGCTTCTTTTGGTAGCAATTTCCTTATGGTGTACGGACCTTTCCAATTCGGGGCAAATTTTCCTTTTGCCTCTTCGTGGTGCGGGAGGATGCGTCTTAAGCCAAGTTGCCCTACTTCGAAGTTCCTAGGTCGCACTTTCTTGTAGTAAGCGCGGGCCATTATTTGCTGGTATAATTGCCCGTGGCACACTGCGGCCATCCTTTTCTAATCAATCAAAGTTAATTGCTCCAGTCGGGTCTTGACCCAACCATTGTCCTCAATTTCTTCTTTGACAATAATTAGAAGGGAAGGAATTTCGACTTCTGCGGGTATTACAGCTTCAGTGCCATAAACAAATAGGTAAGGGGTAGCTCCAACTGACGTGTGCACGGTCGTGCGATATCCCAACAATGCAAAAAACAGCTTTTCGTGCCATTGCCTGGATGTTTGAATCATTTTCCTGATAATTTTCTTAATAGTTTTCTTTGCTGCTTCAACGACGCCATTGGCTTTGGGCCGGTAAGGGGTCGAGTTGCGCTGTGTGATCTGGAACTGTTCACATACCTCCCTCATCAAGTTACTGTTCAGATTCGCTGCATTGTCGGTAATGATAGTTTTTGGGATACCAAAACGACAGATGATATTAGAACCAACGAAATCCACCACTTCTTTCTTAGTTACAGCTTTGAACGTGACTTCCTCGGCCCATTTTGTGAAATAGTCGATAGCAACCAAGATAAATCTGTCCCGTTTGAGGTCCTTGGCTCGATTGGCCCGATGACATCCATTCCCCAGGCAACAAACGGCCAGGGTACTGATATACGATGCAACTCTGATGGTGGTGCATGGATTAAGTCGCCATGTATGTGACACTTATGGAACTTCCAGATGAAACCGAAACAATCTTTCTCCATGGTCGTCCAATAATATCCAGCCCGCAATATTTTCTTTGCGAGGGCGTACCCATTCATGCGGGGACCGCATACTCCTGAATGCACCTCGCTCATAATCCTTTCGGATTTTTTGGCGTCTACGCGTCTTAATAGATTTAGATTGGGAGTCCTTTTATACAGTACTTTCCCACTTATGAAGAAACTGTCGGCGAGCCTTCAGATGGTTCTCTTTTGGTCTTCGTTGGCCTGCTCTGGACATTCTTTGGTCTTCAAAAATCTTTGAATATCATGATACCATGGTTGGACATCGGGTTCTACTTCGACTGTGTTGCAATAACCATGTTTTTCCTTGATTTGGATCTCCAATGGGTCTATATGAACATTTCCCGGATATGGCAGCATTGCAGCTAGGGTGGCCAACACATCAGCTAATTCATTGTGGCACCGAGGAATATACCTAAACTTGATGGCTCCGAATCTCTTACTAAGATCCTCCCTGATCCTGCTTAATGGTCAAATCGGAGTCCCCCATGACAAATAACTCGTCTACATCCATGTCAATGGCCGTGTTCATGCTCATCATACAAGCTTCATATTTAGTAGTATTGTTTTTGCAAAAGAAACGGAGGCAGGCCGTGGCAGGAGAGTGTTGTCCTGTGGGAGAAATCATGATTGCCCCTATCCCAATACTTTTTGCATTGGCTACTCCGTCGAAGAACATTTCCCAGGTGTCAGCTCCTTCCGAGATTAGTTCGACTGAATTGACTTCTTCATCCGAAAAATAAGTGCTCAAGGGTTGGTATTTATCATCAACCGGATTTTCAGCTAGATGATCGGCCAATGCTTGGGCTTTCATTGTTGTGCGAGTGACATTTTCCACTTTGCTAATCTATTGGTGGGCATTGGATTTTTGAATATGTACTTCAAAAGATCCAGCCTCGTGATGAGGTAAGTGGTATAAGCCAACAAATAATGTCGTAGCTTCTGAGCAACCCAAGTTAGAGCGCAGCAAGTCCTTTCTAACTTAGAATACTTGGTGTCGTAGCTTGTGAACTTCATTCTTAAGTAATATATCGCCTGCTCTTTCTTCCTGGTTACATCATGCTGCCCGAGAACACACCCAAAAGAATTTTCTAGCACTGACAGGTATAGGAACAAAGGTTTCCCTGGTTCTGGTGGGACTAACACTGGAGGATTTGACAGATATTCTTTGATCTTGTCGAAAGCGTCCGGGCACTCATCTGTCCATTTGATGGCTGCATCCTTTTTCATCAGCTTGAATATAAGCTACCATGTGGATGTCAACTGAGTGATGAACCAGCTGATGTAATTCAACCTACCCAGCAGACTCATGACTTCCTTCCTGGTTCTTGGGGGTGGAACATCCCGAATAGATTTTATCTTTCTCGGGTCTATCTCGATGCCCCGTCGACTGACTAAAAATCCCAGTAATTTTCCGGATGGAACTCCGAAAGAGCATTTGGCTGGGTTTAATTTCAAATCATATTTGCATAGGCGTTCAAAGAATTTCCTCAAATGCTGCACATGGTCACTTTGGGTTCTGGACTTAATGATCACATCATCCACGTACACCTCAATCTCCTGATGCATCATGTCGTGGAATATGGCGGTCATGGCCCTCATATATGTTTCCCCGGCATTCTTTAATCCAAATGGCATGATACGGTAACAGTATGTTCCCCAGGGAGTAGTGAAGGCTGTCTTTTCTGCATCCTCTTCATCCATCATCACCTGGTGATATTCGGCATAGCAATCAACAAAAGACTGTACCTCATGTTTTGCACAATTGTCAACTATGATATGTATGTTTGGCAGTGGAAAATTATCTTTGGGACTTGCTTTATTCAAATCTCGGTAGTCGACACATACTCGGACATTTCCGTCAATTTTAGTCACCGGAACTACATTGGCCAGCCAGGTGGTGTATTGGACCACACAGATTACTCCAGCCTTTAGTTGTTTAGCAACCTCTTTTTTTATCTTGTCACTCATACCTGTTTTAAATTTCCTCTGCTTTTGTTGGACAGATGGATGATCGGGGTAGGTTGGCAATTCGCGTAGCACCAAGTCCATACATAGTCCGGACATGTCGTCGTAGGACCCAGCAAACACGTCTTTGAATTCAAATAGGAGTTGAATCAAGGCGTCCCTAGTCCTTTTGTCAGTGTGGACGCTTATCATGGTTTCTCAAATCTCCTCTTCACTGCCCAAGTTAACGGGTTCTGTTTCGTTTAAGTTTGGTTTAGGCTTATTCTCGAATTGTTCCAATTCTCGATTTATTTCTCTAAAAGCCTCTTCTTCGTCATATTCTTGTTCTTGATTTATTCTTTCGAGGTTAGACGGCGTATTAAGATCAGAGCATGAAGTCCGCAAGCATGTCATGTTTTTTAAGGCCGTATTATTTGGACTGAATAAATAAGGAAAGTAAACAAAAATCAGAAAGAATAATAGACGATGAAATTTTGATTTCATTTCATTGAATTTTAACGTAGGAGGGTTTACATCGGAATTTAAAAAGGCTAGAAATTAAAAACACTTGAGTTACACCCTGAAATAACTCATAGTGCAGAAAGGATGGCAATAGCTGAACTACCGGGACTCCCGCCTGACAGAGAATGGAGTAGCCTTCCAGTTTTGCAACTTGGCATCAGGCCCCATATGCTGCACTTCGGCAGTGCAGGAGCCTTCTCCTGGTTGGACCATATGGGCCTCATACAACATCTGTCTCATTGCTCCGCATATTTCTTCAATTTCCTCGGCCGTGAAAGCCTCTTCCTCTTCCTCAACATATTTTGGCTTGAAAAATGATGCGGTGATTTGTGGGATCGGCTGAGGCAATACCCAACCATTTTTCTTACGTTGGTCAGCCTGTTTTTCATCGTTGGGAGTAGATTGAAACCTTATGCCAAAAAACTTTTTATTGGTAGGGAAGGTGATAGGTTCTTTAATGCCTTGCAAGGACACCCCGAGCCCTTGTCCAGGTGTGTACCCATGTTTAATCATGTCGTTAGCGACCATAATTGATGCGTTTGATAGGACGGGTTGAGGGCACGGGGTTCCTTCCTCATGCTGGTCCGCAAACATAATCTCGAAAGCCTGGTATACTATGTGCTTGCTGCCTTCTCTTGCTTCCAGGCAGGGGACTGACAGGTCCCTGTAAATAGATTGCTCGTCCTCTCCTTGGACCACAATTTCCTGGTCTTCATATTCGAACTTAACCATCTGGTGGAGAGTAGATGGAACTACCCTCGCTGCATGGATCCAAGGCCTTCCTAGGAGATAATTGTAGGAAGTATCCATATCCATGACCTGGAATGTCACTTCAAAATCTACAGGGCCGATTGTCAAGACCAAATCAATCTCCCCGATCTTGTCTCTCTTGATACCATCAAATACGTGGAAGCACATATTGTTGGGCCTAATTCTGTCAGTCCCGATCTCCATTCTTGTAGGGTCGAGAGAGGGAAAATATCAACCCCAGATCCGCCGTCCATCATAACTCTCTTCACATAGTAACCTTCACATTTAACAGTTAGATGGAGAGCTTTGTTGTGGGCCTCCCCTTATGGTGGCAAGTCATTATTGCTAAATGAGATACGGTTGATTTAGAAAAATCGCTCTGCCATTCTTTCTATATTCTCAAATGTGGTCTCGGCCGGAACATATGCTTCGTTAAGTGTTTTGATCAGGATTTTCTGATGCTCGTTTGAATTTATCAGCAAGGATAGAAGTGAGACCTATGTGGGGGAATTTCTAAGCTTTTCAATTATGACGTGTTCTTCGGAGTTCATATTTTTGAAGAATTCTTTTGCCTCCCCGGCACTGATCGCCCTTTTAGGCGGAAAGTGTTTCTGCTTGCATTTGTTCAGTTCTTCCAGGTTGAGGTATTTCTCTTATGAGTTTATCACTTGATTCCCGAGTAATTTTTTTTCTTTGTACGTCACCACCGTCTTGTTGAAATTCCAGGGGACAGCTGTAGTATTCTTCATGGGAGTCCACGACGTGCAGCTAATAACCATGGGCTCATTCAGCCTTGGTGAAATTATTTACCCTCGCGCCACATACGTTCCTTTCGGCATGTACATTTTTGGGCCGTTCATTATTGCCTTGTTGAATTGTAACCTCCTGGGAGGGCTCAACACACTTTGTTCCTTCCTGGGTGCCTTGGGGATGTAAAGAACAGCGTCTTTAGAGGGGCCCTATTTGTTTCGGTCTCAGCCTTCTCCGTGACCTGGGGGACGGGGTTACTCTTCTTCATCTTTTTGACTGGTTTGGGTGCCTCCTTGGGCATTCTTTTCACATCTGCGATGGGTAGTGGATTGTTCGTCACATTGGGAGCTTTTTCGTCCCTTAACACCACTTTCTTTTGTTTTATAAGGCGTTCCATGGCTCTTTTGTGGGTACAACACTCCTCTGTGGCATGCCCTCCTGCTCCGGAATGGTAGGTACAATTGGTTCCTGACTTGTATGATGTTGATGTTGGGTTTTGCCTGGTCGGAGGTATGGGTTGTAGAAGCCCCATCTGGACTAATTTTGGGAAGAGGCTTGAATACGGCTCCCCGATAGGAGTGAAGTTGGGTCTCCTTGGTGGTTCACGGGGGTAGGTTTTGTACTAGTAGTTTTGGGGAGGACGTGGATTATATGGAGCTGGGGGAGGATGGTTGTTTGTCGTGGGTGGAGCTCTATTCTAATTGTATTGTTGTTGCGGCTTTGGATGCGGCTGAGCGTTCATTACCTCGGAGGGAAAAGGGGGCGTAGCATAAGCTGCATCTTGGTGAAGATAGTAATGTTGGGAAGCTTTGGGAAATGGACGTGGGTATTGTCGAGGCTTCCTGACATCGGAAACCATCATGGCCCCTTCTTCTTTCCTTTTTTTGTTGGCTGCACTCCCGGGTCCGCTTTGGATGGCCTGAGAGGTTGCTCTTATGGCAGATTGGCTCAGGATACGACCAGTTTTTAGACCATTCTCCACCATTTCTCCAATTTTGATTCCTTCCACAAATGGTTTGCCCATGGCGGACATCATATTTTGGAAGTAATCAGCTTCCGGTGCTTGTAGAAAGACACTGACCATTTCAACGTCATTCATCAGAGGTTTGACACTGGAGGCCTGCTCGCGCCATTTGATGGCGTACTCTCTGAAACTCTCTGAGGATTTGTTTTTGAGATTGGATAGAGAGATCCTATCGGGAGCGATGTCCACATTGTATTGGAATTGCTGGACAAAGTCCCGTGCCAAGTCATCCTATATGTGCCAGCAGGATATATCCTGGTCTATGTACCATTCTATAGCAATCCCCGTCAAGCTTTCTCCAAAATATGCCATGAGAAGTTCCTCTTTCCCACCTGCTCCCCTGAGCTGGTTGCATTACCTTTTCAGATGAGGTATGGGATCCCCATGTCCGTTATATTTTTCGAACATGGGGGTTTTAATCCCAAGAGGTAAGTGGATGTGCCGGAACATGCACAAGTCCGCATAGGAGAGGCTTTTCTGCCCGCTCAGCCCCTGTATATTCTTGAGGCTCTGTTCAATACTCTTAAATTTCCGAGTAATTTCTTTGTGCTCGACGCTTTTATTATCTTGTCCCAAAGTGACCTCAGGCTGAGGTTGTTGGGGGTATGCATTTGGAGTAACATGAGTGGTATCCAGTTGGACGGATGTTGTTTGGAATGTGAATGCTTGCGGCTCGAAACTTGGCCCAGAGATAGTCGGTGGAGCCGTGGCGGAGATTGGTTGTGCGGTGAAGATGTTGGAAGACACACCAGAAAACAGAGATTGGGGGCGAACCTCAGGAGGCCTTCCGACAAAGTGAGCCGACATAGTTGGATATCCAAATGGCATGGCTGGGTTACTTATGGGGATGTTGGAAGTCTCGTCTGCCCTAGGAATTATCTCTAGGAAACTCGGGATGGTACTGAGCAGTTCCCTACCATTGGACCATGCGTCCCACATTTCCAGCATGCGACAACGCAGAGTCCTGTTTTCTTCAGTTGTTGCTGACTCATATGTTGGGATGAATGGATTTAGGTCTTCCACGGAAGAGTTGACGATTGGCAAGCGACTTTCAGACGTCATTTCTATGCTCCCTTTTGATCTAGTGAATTAAGGATGGGAAGCCAGGTTACCGCAAAACCAACCACCTAAAAATTCCTTTAAGATCCAACCAACAAAATGTTAGGTTGAAATATTTATCACATAGGCAATCGCACATTTGGGGTATGCAATGCACCTAAGCAATTAAAATTGTTTTCTATATGTTTTTGCAACAGTTGTGTATTTCATCCCGTCTTTATTTCTGGGTTTTGAACTTTTCTTTCCTTTGTTATTATTTCCGCCCTTTTATTTCTCGCTCGGTTCCCTTTCTTATGGTTTTAATCGAATCCTATGTGGATTGCCTACGTATCACGACGCCGCGTGAATAATATTATCATGTAGTTCATGCAATAAATACCAAAGGACATAAACATTTTCTAATTTTCATTCATTAGGAAAACAACTTTCATTCATTACAAAAGACTCCGACATATTTTCTTGGAAATTTTAAAGGAACTACAAAGACTTATAGTTGACTCAAAAAGGAAATAAAATACAGACCCTTGGAATATCTTGTGACAGTATAATCCGTAATTTCTCCGACCCTCTACCTGATAACGCCCTTTTCCTGGAGTAACCGCCCTATCTGTTGAGACCTAGCCTCTAGAACCTGGGCATCCTTATGACTCTTTTCTTGCAATTGTTGCAAGCCTTCCTCCAACTGAGCCATCATGGTATATCATTGTTCCCTGTCTTCCTTGAACCTTTTTGCCTGTTTGGCCAGTTCGTTCTCGACGATGGCCACCTTTTCCTTCAATTCTGTGACCTTTTGGTCTCTGGACAAACTCTATTCTTTCCTCTGCACTTCTTGTTAATCTTGCCCGAACTCCGGCCAGTTCTTCTTCAGCTTTGTCTAGATCATTCCCATAGCTGCACACTTTATGCCTCAGACTGTTGATAAGCCTTTCATCAGTTCTGCTTCTCTCTGGGTTCTCAGCAACTATTTTAAATTTCTGTATCTTGGCCCGGAGAACTTCTTTTTCTTGGGTTAACCTATTTTTCTCCCCTTCAATTGTTGCGGTTTGTAAAGTGCTTTCAAATTTGATTTCCCTGATCTGGGCTTCAAACTTGCTTATGGTAGCTTGGTAATTATTTTCCTTTCCTAACCAAGCCAGTGCTCTTGTGTTTGCTTGGTGAATTGTTGCACGTGGGGTATATTTGCGGGACGTTCTTGATCTTGATGCTCTCTGCCTCTTATGCCATACCAAGAAGTGTAGGCGGGCTCCACTTCCCCCTTAGATAAATTTCTCACCCGAGTTTGAGGTTCTTAAAATCTGCACTCGTTCCAGATTTGACGGACCCTGCCTTCAGGAAATGCAGCTCTCGGGCATAACTCAATGGCTTGTTGGCTTAAGTCCTCGTCATGGGAAACACCGTGTTGTCTTCCCAATTGGCGTAAGATCCATTGTGAGGCATATGGCTAAATGATTCGTAGGCCCATTAACAGATGATAGCAAACCTCAGCAGACATATTGATAACCTCGCCGATAGGGAGCCACCCGAACGTCCACTCGATTTGGTCGGCAGTCAATAAACTCAAGTATGAGTGTCAGGCTTCTTTGCCCTCAGGAAATTTATGGCCCTTTACCCGAGTACCATGTTGCTTGATGCAATTCAATCCGTTTAAGTCGTAGTTCATGTAGCCTAGGCGCTGACAGAGGTGCTCGATCAACCACAATCAACCAGATTTATAGAAGTAGGTTGCACCCCTCAAAGAACTTTCCCCTAGATAGGCAAACTGTTAGAGCACGGTAAATATCGGCGAAGACCATCGGTGTAGGTGTGCCATTGGATTTTTTCATCATGAAATCTTCCATTTCCTCAAGCCCGATATCTATGCATGCGTCACTTCTTGGGAAAATCAGGGTGCCCAAGAATGCTACCACAAAAGCTAGCCTCCGGCGCGATTCCCATTTAGCCTGATCTTTGTGAGTTAGACAAGTGTTGTCATCCTCATAACCCGGGGGATCTGCATAACGTTTGTAATGAAAATAAAAACTGTAGAAACCTTCGGACAGGTGTAGGTCTTGGACGTCCCGACTAATGCTCAACACATCCAAGAACTTATGTGGAGTCACCGCCCTGGGTGCCATTGGGTACCGACTTCTAAGATTGTCATTGAGACCATCATACCCCGCTATTTCCTCTAGTGTGGGTCTCAACTCAATGTCTGAAAAGTGGAACACATTGTGGGCGGGATCCCAAAACGATACTAGAGCCTCGACGATGTCCAACCTTGGCTTGATTTTTAGAAGACCAGTAAGTCCGCCTAAAGCTTTCATAGCAGACTTTCTACTAGCTACCCCCAAGTATCTCCACCACATATGGAGTCCTAAAGGGATTTCCTCGACGGCCCTGAAGGGGATGTTTTCAACTGTATTCATCGTGCACATTCGTTTTGATTAAAACCACAAATATTTTGAAAAGTGTTATTTTTGCACAGGGTTTTGTAATTGACCATTTTTGCGAATACGGCCCTTCAATACTTCGGGCAGGAAGTTTTTAAGGCTGTGTTTGCAAATTGGGTCGAAATTTAAAGACAAACCACAGGCGGCCACTTTTGCAGAAACGGCCTTCCGGTGCCCCACTTGGGCAATCAAGCTATAAAGGCATCACCAAATTTTATTTAGGACTATATCCTTTGATTTTGAAAAATAAAGTTGGACCCGATGAGGGTTGCCTACATATCCCACACCGGTGAGAATCAAACAACGTAGTTCGGGAAAAATCTTGATTGGTTAAAAAAAATACACCTACTCACTTTGTTTTGGAATATTATTTTCCTTCTTCATTTTCCAAAAAATTTTGGTACAGTTTCGGGATCTTTCAAATACGGGGATTTTCAAAACAAGGTGAATTTTATACTTTACCTTACTCTTGGTTTTTCTATTCATCTATTATTATATATATATACATATACTTTTTTTTTGGCCGGTCAACACACAAGCCGAAACAAATAAAAGCACACGTAGCAAGTAAGATGCGTCAGGATAATCTTTTATTTCGGGTACACCTGTCCTAGACGGACCCAACCCCTGTGTTGAGTCCCCTAAGTAGAATGCACGTGATGCAAATAAGTGTTCCTACTAGGGATCCAGCATGAGGTTTGTTATTCTAGGTTTTAATCCTGGGGTTTTGTTCTAGACCAGGCTTACCCGAGAGGACAGCTCGAGCCGAGGTCGGGGCAGCGTACCGGGAATACAGAAGCTTCACCGGCTTTGCAACTTGTCAGTACCTCGTTCTAAAATTTGGATGTGACTATAACAGAAAGGAAGTCACACGAAGTGCACACTTCCCAGATGATTTAGAAGACTCAGAGAGGAGAGGGTTTCGTAACAATTTATATACAGTTCAGATAACATCAGAACGGTAAAAACGACATTTAGCACATTAGTTTCAAACATGTAAAATCAGATAATAAAGCCCAAATATAACAGTTATTCTAAGCTTGAATTCTGAACCCCAAACCGCAAGTTTTGGGTTCTCAGTCCCCAGCATAGTCTCCAAAGCTGTCACACCTCATTTTTTCAACCCCCCCCCCCCCCAGATTGACGAAGGCGTAATAAGAGAGTTTTTCCAATTTAAGTGACATAATCAATTTTGGGATTATATATTAATCAGAGTTGCCACCCGAATTTTTGACGATGATCCGGGACACCGTTTTATTTTAAAAATCCCAAATCGAGGAAATTTTGACTTTATTTTAATTTGTCTGCGACCAGAAATCCGAGTAAGGAATTTTGTTAACCCGAGAGAACGTGTTAGGCATTCCCGAGTTCCGTGGTTCTAGCGCGGTCGCTTAACTATTAATATTTGGCCTAATTATCTAATTATTTACATGTTTTAAACTATTATGCATTTAGCCTTTTTAGCCGCTTTTAAATATTTATGAAATTATCTTGAAACAAGTCACGAGGGCGTGCACTTGTTTGTTTTTGGTCATATTATAACTACGCCACATGAAATGCACCCGCAATTACAACATGTGATTTTTAATATAATTTGGAGTTGAAGACGGGGACATGAGTTGTCGCACCCGAGTGTAGATTACGTATTCAAGACTATGGTCGTGATGGTTTTATAGTGCCTATTTGAGGCGATGTTTGATTGTTCTTTATATTTTCTATTTGAAGGGGGGTTTAAGATTTAAGACCAATTAGGACGTTTATGGATTTATCTTGGAACAAGTCACGTTGGAGTGCACTTGTCCTTTTTAGACACATCGCCACCACGTCACAGAAATGCGCCCGCGATTGCAACATGTGATTTTATTATTGTTTTGAGTTACAGTCGGGGTCATGAGGTGTCACTCCCGAGTGTAGTTTAATATAACTTTGAGGTAATGATCGATTTTTGTCAAATTTCAAAGTGAAGGTATTCATTCTACCTAAGGATTACCTAAAATGATGTTCAATAGCCTAAAGATAACATGTTTTGGGCTATGGCCATATTTTACCCCCGAATTGTATCACTTTAGGCCATCCTAATTAGGTCATTTGGACATGATTCGAAATCAAATAGCTAAACAGTTAAGAACAAACATGCTAACGCATCTCGCATCTATATGGTAAAAAATAAAGCAAATTTGAATTGCGAATATAATGTTACATGAACAAGATTTCTTTACCATTTGATCTACTCCTATATACTAACCAAGGGTATTTACACATAGCTCATGGATCCAACATGGAACTTTGTCTTAAATTTTGCGACAAAACAGCCTTATGAACGTAAAAACCGAACTAACGAGACCTTTTGGATTAAGATCATTTGATACCTTTTAGGAAAGACTATAAATCAGAAACATGAAGGTGTGTAAAACTGAGCCATGGTTACTTTTATTTAGAACAGACAGTCTAAGAAAAAATCTGAATTTTAGATTCTATCTTTTAATAATTTATTTGAAACCCATTTGTGTTTAGTAGTGAGAAATTTATGGTGAATTTCGTAAATGAAATACTCCTCATGATAATTGACAACAGAAGAGAAAAGGACTGGTTACAGAATGTTTAACATAGTCAATGGGTCTAACATTTCAAACGCCATAGCCTAAAATTCAGACACTATCAGGCTCAATTGGGCCATGCTCACGAGCCTGGCCTAGCTCGGGTGACCTTAGCAGGCCTGACCCATAACTCCTTTAATAATAAATGTTTCTGAAAAAATAACTTATCATAAATTTTATATAGTTTAGTCCATTTTTACAACTGAAAAGGGAAAATGTATATAAAATACTGTAGATATGCTATTACATTACTCCTAACCCATAATAATACAAAATTTTACTAATAGGAAAAATAAAGAAGGGAAAACTAAACTAGTTGCTGCTCCTGTGCAAGCCAACAACATGTCCTTCAAAGACTTAAACCTGCATTTTTCAATGTTAATCTAAAATTATAAGTCCAGAGTTTGAATACTTGGACATTATTAACGACAGACCATTGGGCATTTTGTAAGATGAATCTAGCCATAAAAGGAAGTTAGATTCAACCTTAATGATGTCATAGGAAACAAAATATGTTCATGCCTTTTTATGGACTAAATCTAACCATAGAAGGGGTCAGATTCAAGTCCAATGATGTCACTTTGTTTAGACTCTTAACAGTCATCCTTATGTTATGCAAGAAATTTTAGCAAGTATTTTGAGGAGTGAATCCGACTATTTTGTGATTTCAGATTCACTTTCTTAAGGCTCCTTCTCATTACACACTTATATCCTTTGAAGGGTAATTTGCAGCAAGCTAAACTACTGTTTATACACTATCAATTGGGTGAATTTGACTATAGGAAGTCAAATTCATCTACCATAGTGCTAAATTAACATGATTCCAAACCATAGAGAGACTTGATTATTTAGGCATTTTAGAGGATGAACCTGACTATTCAGAGGTTCAAATTTCTCAACTCTAATGCCCTTTTAGCTACATATTTTGTACCTTTTGGAGGGTGAATTCAAGCCATCTATACTACTGCCCTGTGCACTATTGTGGGGTAAAGTTGACCATTGAAAGGTCAAATTCATCTACCCTAATGCAATTTATCTCTCTAACATCCTAAACACATATGAAATTACCACCTAGCTACCAAATATTAAGCTTACTAACAGAAACTCAGCACATAACCAAGCAGATTCCAAGAGTTGCATGCATACACTCAGATGATGATAATCTTACTTCAGTTTCTACATTAAGAAAAGAGGAAAAGAAGATTCAGATTCACATATTCTTGAAGGAAACACAACATGAACCAACAAGTTTAATACAAGGTCTCAATTAAATAATTCTGTATAAAGTTCATTGTTGCATACCTTTAAAGAGAAAGAAAAATCAGCTAAAGACTTGACCAAATAAAGGTCAAGTATGAACAGTAAAGAACAGGAAGGAAGAGAAATCAGCAATAGCAAACCGAAAACCAGAGAGAACCAGTACTCAGCAATAACCAAACCCAGAAATCTTGAGTAGAAATAATTTGGACTCCCAGCAACCAGACTCCAAAACAGAAAACCCCTAAAGGAACTGAGAACCAATTCCTCTAAAAGAAATCAGATTTTTCCTTTCTAATAATAACTTTTTTTTTTAAATGAGAAATATTCTGTATTTCCGCAGCTCAGAGTGTAAAAAAAGGTCCAGGATCTTTACAAAGAGGGTCTATTTATAGGATATATGGGAATGGGATATACTTTAGAATATTCCCTATACAGAAGCTGAAAAATAGTATTAAATAGTACATAGGGCAGCTGTCAACGTTATCTTTGGGACAACTGCACCTGTTCTAGAACCTTCCTCTTTAGAAAATACCCTTTTAACCTTAAAAATCTGAGTTCCTAAACTGAATTACCTAATGTACCCCCTTGGAGTCCCTAAAATTACTATTGGGTAATCAATGTTAAACTCACTTGGATTATTATTTAAATTTTTGTTAGTTAACCCTAGTTATGTTCTTTAGTCAACTATTAGTTGTTCTTCACTATGGTTGAGTCAATTAGTTAAAAGGTTAATTGGTTAAGTTCCTATTAGTCAACTACGTTTAGCTTGTTAATTAATGCAAGTCCACCAACCTAACTCCTTAACCTAAGTTAACTGATTCAATTTGGTTAATTCAACTCGATTACCTAAAATCAGAAACTTGACTAACTATTAAGCCTAGGTTAACTAAATTTTTTTAGTCAACTAATCCTGAACTAACTATCTTAGACATCTTTTAGGATTTAGCTAACCACTTAAGAGACTATTAGACTAGGTCAAACTATTAAACAAATGATTACAGGAAATTATTGCTAACTAAATTAGTCTTGATAAATTTAGGTTAAACCATGACGAAACATTGTTTTAGAACTAAGTATTAGCCTAATTGGTTGATTAGTTTGTAATTATTAATTGATTTCAACTTGTTTAGGATTTGGTTGATTAATGAGAATTAACTAAGTGGTTAGACTTAGTAAGTTTCCTTGTATTAAAGTATGTTTAAGTTTTACTTGAGCCTAGGGGGAATTAGTTTGTTTAAGTTACTTGAATATGCCAATCTAACCTAAGAGTTGAAATTTAACCTATGATTAATTGGAAGTTAACATCTAATTGAGAATAATAACACATGCAGCAAAATCAAGGCTAAATCAAACGACGACCTCAAACAATACACGAGCAAACAACTAATAGAGGTTATTTTACTTACAAGCATATCAACATATAAATCCAGGAATTTTAATCAATCAGTTGTTCATGTTCATTTACTGACAGAATTCACTAACATAGAGATGTCTGGAAATTATCAGAGAAAGGAAACTTAAACAAAAACCTAATGCTAATCTTGGTTATACAATTACTAAACTTGAACAGTTAAGTCATACTAAGTAGTGATAAAAACCTAAGCTAAATGTATTTGGGACTTTTAAAAAAAAGAAAATATGAACAGGTAAACGAAAATAGAATTAGAAAATAGTGATGTAATAAAGGAAAACAATGAGTAAACTACCGCCTATTCATGCTATCAATCAAGAACACATAGAAAGGAAGCGGGGGATACCCGTTAAAAGGATTTTAGACGGATTCCGGTGACTTGCCGAAACTTGGCCGATCTCGGACAAGCGTGGAAATGGTCCAAACCCACATGAATCGGTAGCACTAACCAAGAGCTATCGACTCATGCCTGTGTGAACCATTGGAGGTCTTGGAATCGACTCGTAGAGGAAGTTAGCCCTTTTGGATTTTCAGATCTGAGATTAGTAAAAACTGGGCGGTTTTGTGGGGAAGATCATTGTGGGATGGGATTAAGGGGGAGGAGAAGGTTGTAGGGTGAGAGTTTGGGGTTGATTGGTGGAGATCCGCAGCCGGTAGGCTATTTCCGGGCAGCGGAACCCTAGGGCGGCTAGGGTTTGGTCCAGACAGATGAGAGAGAAACGAAGGGGATGGGAGGCGGATGTAGGGTTTGGGTTTAGGATTTGGATGGAATGAGGGGGTGGTGAGCGTTTGGAAGGTTTTATAGTGGGTGTGAGAGGGGTTCCCAGCCGTTCGATCTATCTTGATCAACGATTGGGATTTTCTCTTTCAAATGAAACGAGGTCGTTTGGGATAGTGTATGGGCAGGCCAGGTAAGAGGGCTATTGGGCTAGGCAGGTGAGTGTAGAGAATGGATTTTGGGCCTGGGCAAATTAGCCCAGGTCAGATTTAGCCTCTAGGGTCAATTAAGCTTTTAATTAGTTCAATTAACACTAATTCCAATGAAATTCAAAAAGTAATAATTAATTCTAACCTTATTTTCGTCAAATTAAAAACTAATTAGGAATAAAATAATTAATTTAATACTCCTTATCAATCAAATTCATAATTTGTTAGATAAATGACTAAATTGATAATTTAACCAACAAACTCACATTATGTCAATTAATCGTATTTTCGTTATTAATTAATTAAATCAATTACTAAATAGTATATTAATTAGCTCTAATTCTATTTTTTATCTAATTGAAAAGACAAATTAGTTAACGATGAATAAAAAATAGTGAAATTATCAATCAACACTTGTAATTATTTGAAACATTTGTAATATTCCTAAAAATGATTAAGATTATGCACCTAATTATGCAAATTTTTTTCAATTTTGTAGGATGAATTATGATTATGCAATGCAAAAATATTTCATAATTAATCACTAAAATTAAAAAAAAATCTATGAAATAAATTTATTTATCGAATTTTGTAAGAGTATTTAGTAGGTGAAAAATCACATGCTCACAAACTTGACTATTTTGAATGAGCCTTGTGTTGAAAGATATATGAGGATGCTTGAATATAAAATAAGTGAATTGGGAAAATAGAGTTATAACGACCCGTCTGCTCGTTTCGTGAGATTAGCCCCGTTTCGCCCATTTATGCTTTATCACATATTTCTTAGCCTGTTTACGTTGTGTTGGGTCGGTTGGTTCGGGTTCGGAGTGGTCGTGGTGAGATCTGAGGCACTTAGTCTCTTAAATTTGCTTAATAGTTGAAAAGTCAAACCTGAAGTTGACTTATTGGTAAACGACCTTAGAATGCGGATTTTACGGCTCAAATAACCCTTTTAAGTGATTTGGGACTTAGGAGTGTGTTTAGAATGAAGTTATGATGTCCGGTGTAGAATTAGGATTGAATTGGCGAAGGTTGGTTTTTGGCGATTTCTGGTCGGTAGTGAAAAATAGGCTATATGCGTTGGAATGGAATCCAGACAGTTGGAGCAGGTTCGTAATGTCATTTTGGATATTTGTGCAAATTTTCAGGTCAATCGGATGTGTTGTGGTTGGTTTCGGCATCATTGGCGCAATTCAAAAATTTTAAAGTTCATAGGCTTGAATTTGATATAATTTTGGTGCTTTTGTGTTGTTTTTGGTGTTTCGAAGGCTCGACTAAGTTTGAATGATGATATGGGGTGTGTTGGTATGTTTGGTTGGGGCCCCGAGGGGCTCGAGATTTATTTCGGATAGTTAACGGAGGATTGCACTTAAGAATTTGCAGCAAAATAGCTGTTGGTGTGAATTTACTGGCGTGGCAGCACCTGCAGATGGGGAGTCGCAGGTGCGATGCCGTAGGTGCGAAGGACCTTGCGCAGGTGCAAAAAGTGGCTAGGCAGGAGGAATCCGCAGGTGCAAAGCATGGGCTGCACCTGCGAAGCCGCAGGTGCAGAAAAGGACTCGCAGGTGCGAAGTTTGGACTACTAGTGGGCTTTCGCAAGTGCACAACTGGGACCGCAAGTGCGAATAATTGTCTGCAGGTGCGGATAAACATGGCAGAACAGTATAAATAGGTGCCTCCGCAAATATTTTGTCATTTCTTCCATTGTTGCATGCAGGGTGATCTTGTTTGAGAGCAAATTGAAGGGGGAATTCGAAGGTCTCCAGTGGAGGTAAGTTCCTGGATTATAAAACTCATTTCTATATTATTTTGTAACCGATTAGTCTTGTAATTTGAAGAATTAAAGTGGAAAAAGTTGGGAAAAATGGGGAGTAAATTTTGAAATTCTTTTGGTGATTTGAGTGGGTAATTATGGTATGATTGCTGAGTTTTTGGTATGTATAGAATCGTGGGAGGATGAGGATTCTAGTGATGCAAATTTTATTGAATTCCGAGACGTGGGCCCGGGGCTCAGATTTGGCCGAATTTCGAGAATTGTGTAAAAATTTATATCTTTCGATTGAGTTTTGTTCCATTAGCGTATATTGATGATGTGAATCTGATTTCGGTTAGATTCAGAGCATTTGTGAGCCAATTCGAGGGGCAAGCGCATTGCGGAGTAGCTTTTGGGCTGTTTTGAGGTAAGTAACAATTGTAACTCTAAACCTGAGGGTAGGACACCCCGTTATTTAATATTGTATTGATAAATGAGGTGACACACACGCTAGGTGACGAGTGTGGGGGCGTACACCGATAGGGATAGTGACTTGGTCCGTCCAATACCGACTATTAAGCCGCGTATTCGATTTGAAACCTTACGAGATCCTATCTTCCAGAAGTTTATACTTGTTATGGGCTATGAGCCATGTTTGGGGCCTTGTGCCAATCTTTTTAGACCCCCAAGGGTATTTTCCATGTTTGGGGCCTTGTGCCGACCTGTTTAGACCCGCAAGGGGTACTTTTACACTATTCTACCACTATTCTGTTAGAACAATTGTGAACTCACTCATGTTTCCTACTTGTTGTTATTTTCACTGTTATCACACTGCTTTGAAAACTCAAAAAAGTATTTTGGCCTGAGTCCCGTGAGTTGAGATGAATTGCCCAAGTGGCTTGTGAGGGTGACTAAGTCAGGCCGAGATCTGAGTATGTGAGGATATCTATGGATCAGGGTGCACGCCGCAACAATATATATGTGTCAGGTCGAGCGCCGAGTATGTTAGGATAGTCATGGGATGGACTGCACACCACAAAAATATATATGTTATATATTATATGTGGGTCGGGTTGCACGCCGCATCAATAGAGATTATATATATATGGATCGGGCTGCACACCACAGCAATATATGTTATATATGGATCGGGCTGCACGCCGCAGCAATATACATATTGGATCGGGCTTCATGCCGCAACAGATATATCACTTGGGCTGAAGGAGCCCCTCCAGGAGTCTGTACACTCCCAGTGAGCGCAGTCGACTATTATATGGATCGGGCTGCACACCACAGCAGTATATATATATACACATACATATATATATATGTATTTATATATATATACACATACATATATATATGTAGTGGACGGGCTTGCCGCCGCAGCAGTATGTGTATTTATGGTACTTGTTGGGTACATGTGTTTAAGTGAGAGCATGAGATACTGATAATGGAGTCACGAGTTACTGAGAGGCTTGCCCCAGAGGCTTTATTGTGAGTGATACTGTGCCCGAGGGGCTTATATTTTATGAAACTACTATTTTTCACTCTTCCTTACACTACGCCTCTGATGATAAATGTTTGATAAATGTTTTTATACGAAATTTTTAAATGGACACTGGAGTTTTATGAACTACACGGAAATGTAAATTCCTAACTTGACTTACTTATTTCCATAGTCACTTATTATATGGGTTTACATGATTTATAAATGCTCGTCACTACACTCAAGTTTTTAGTTACTTTGATTACTTACTGAGTTGGCGTACTGAAGTTACTCCCTGCACCTCTGTGTGCAGATCCAGTTACCGAACCATCTCACTAGTTGATTTTCGGACTAGCGTGGAGTTGTTTGAGGAGTGAGGTAGCTGCTCAGTGTCCCCATCTCACCTTATTTCCTTCCCTCAGATCATAGTTTCTTTTGGTCTTTTGTACCTCAGACCTTTGTTGTAGCAAGCGATTATGTTGTACATTGTATTTTTAGTCTTAGATGCTCATGACAGTTGACTCCAGGTTTTGGGAACTGTGTATTTTATTTCATCTCATTCTGCTATTTTAAAATCTTGTAATTTTGGGAAATTATGAAATTTAGTGATAGTCTGAAATTGTTGGGTAGCCTAGTTCCATGATATGAGCCATCACGACCGGTTTAGGATTTCGGGTCATGACAAGTTGGTATGAGAGCCTAGGTTACATAGGACTCAACGGTCATGAGAAGGTTTAGTAGAGTCTTGTGGATTTGTATGGAAACGTCTGTACTTATCATCGAGAAGCTGTAGAACTTTTAGGAACAATCTCATTTTTTCTTGAATTCTGTCGTGCCATTTGATTGATTCTGGAAATCTAAACTTCTGTTGTTTCATCCTCTCACAGATGGTGAGGACTCGCACCACCGATCAGGGCGATCAGCCACCAGCTAGACCAGCGACGGGTCGAGGTCGCGGTCGAGGTCGTGGTAGAGGTAGGGGGCCAGCCCGTGCGGCAGACAGGGAAGTATCAGTTGATCCCCCTACTATTTAGAATTGAATCCCCCTGCAGATCCTCCAGCGGGACAGGCTCAGGCAGTGCCTATTGTTATTTCGGGTCTTCAGGAGACCCTGACTCAAATCTTGAGTGTGTGTACCACCCTTGTTCAAGAAGTTGCTGCTACTTCTCAGGTCGTGAGAGGCTGTCAAACTCCAGTTGCCTGGACACCTGAGCAGGTTACTCAGAGCCATCAGACACTGGGGGTGGTTCCATCCCAGCCGGTTGCTCCAGTTCAGGACTTCGTGGTTCCGGCTATGCTAGAGGACGAGCAGCACAGATTGGAGAGGTTTAGCAGACTACAGCCTCCTACATTCAGTGGTGCTGAGGGCGAGGATGCCCAGGATTTTCTGGATAAGTGTCAGTGGATGTTGCGTAGTTTTGGGATTTTTGAGACCGGTGGGGTCTCATTTGCTGCTTTTCAGTTTTATGGTGCTGCCTTCACTTGGTGGGCGTCTTTTGAGAGGCATAGGCCAGTTGGTTTAACACCTCTTACCTGGAAGCCGTTCTCCACTATCTGTTTGGAGAAGTATGTACCCTAGTCTCACAAGGAGAAGCAACGCATGCATTTTTAGGAGTTGCGCCAAGGGGAGCTATTATTGACGCAGTATGAGATACGATTTCGAAGTTGGTCCCTACTGATAGGGAGAGGATTAGGAGGTTTGTGGATGGCCTCACTTATTAGCTCCGCCTTTTCATGACCTGGGAGCGAGTATCAGATGCTACATTCAAGCAAGTTATTTATATTGCTCGAGATATTGAGTCGGTTTGCTTCCATGAGCGGGTAGAGAGGGAGGCCAAGAGGCCTCGTGGATCGGGTGGTTCTAGTGGTGCTCATTCCAGGGGTAGTTTCAGCATGGTAGCCGTTCATTCAGGCCTCCTCGGTCAGGCCGCCCAACCTATAGTGGTGCATCTTCGGGGCATGGTCCACGTGGTTTTCAGCCAGGCCATTCTTCATTCGGTGCCCTTCCAGTGCAGAGTGCAGCTTGAGTACCATCAGTTTAGGATTCCTCTATGCATGGTTCTCCTAGTGGCCATTCTGGTGCTGTGGGTTAATTTCAGTCGCAGTCCCCAGCTCTAGGGAGTTGTTATGAGTACGGAGAGTTCGGGCATATGAGGAGGCAGTGTCCTAATCTTCTAGGAGGCCTATCTCAGTCGAGGAGCCAGCCTTTGACTCCAGCTCAAGTTATTTCACCACCCACCCAGGCAGCCAGGGGCGGTAGTCAGCCAGCTAGAGGCCGCCCTAGAGGGGGAGGTCGAGCAGGTGGAGGTCAGGCCCGTATGTATGCCTTTCCAGCCAGGTCAGATGTTATGGCCTCCGATGCAGTGATCGCAGGTATTGTCTAACTCTGTTGCCGAGATGCTTTGACTTTATTTGACCCTGGATCTACATATTCCTATGTTTCTTTATATTTTTCCCATTTTCTGGGTATGCCATGTTAGTCCATATCTACATCTGTTCATGTGTCAACTCCGGTGGGCAATACTTTTGTTGTGGACCGTATGTATCGGTCATGTGTGATATCAATTGGGGGTATGGAGACCCGAGTGGACCTACTATTACTCAGCATGGTCGATTTTGATGTGATATTGGGCATGAATTGGTTATCTTCGTGTCATGATGTTCTTGATTGTCACGATAAGATCGTGACCTTAGCTATGCCTGGATGTCCGAGGGTTGAGTGGAGAGGTTCTTCTGATTATGTGCCTAGCAGGGTGATTTCCTACCTGAAGGCTCAGCGTGTGGTTGAGAAGGGGTGTTTATCGTATCTGGATTTTGTGAGGGATGTTAGTGGCGAGACTCCCGCTATTTATTCGGTTCCTGTGGTCCGTGACTTTCCGGTCGTGTTTCCTGCAGACCTGCTAGGCATGCCACCTGAGAGGGACATTGATTTTGGTATTGACCTGGCGCGAGGCACTCAGCCTATTTCTATTCCACCTTATCGTATGGAACAAGCGGAGAGGAATTAAAGGAGCTACTTCAGGAACTCATGGATAAGGGTTTCATTCAGCCTAGTGTGTCACCTTGGGGTGCATTAGTGTTGCTTGTAAAGAAAAAAATGGTTCTGTGCGTATGTGTATTGATTATCGGCAGCTGAACAGAGTTACGGTGAAGAACCGGTATCCCTTGCCTCATATAGATGACTTGTTTGATCAGTTGTAGGGTGCCAGGGTATTTTTCAAGATTGACTTGCATTCTCGCTATCATCAGTTGATGATTCGGGGGCCAGACATCCCGAAGACTACTTTTAGGACTAGATATGGTCATTATGAGTTTCTAGTTATGTCTTTCGGGCTAATCAATGCCCCAGCAGCCTTGATGCACTTGATGCACAGTATATTCCGGCCGTATCTGGATTCTTTCGTCATCGTGTTAATTGAGGATATCTTGGTGTATTCTCGATCTTGGGAGGATCATGAGCATCATTTGAGAGTTGTGCTTCAGACCTTGAGAGAGAAGAAATTGTATGCCAAATTTTCAAAGTGTGAGTTATGGATTGATTCAGTAGCATTCCTATGGCACGTGGTGTCCAGTGAGGGTATTTAGGTTAATCCGAAGAAGGTAGAGGCAGTGCAGAGATGGCCTAGACCGTCATCAGCTACTGAGATTCGCAGTTTCCTTGGTTTGACCCATAAGGGTTGTCAGTTCAGGTGGAGTGAGGAGTGTGAGTAGAGCTTTCAGAAGCTCAAGTCAGCTTTGACTATAGCTCCGGTATTGATTTTGCCTACGGGTTCAAGTTCTTATACATTTTACTGTGATGCCTCGAGAGTTGGCCTTGGAGCGGTTTTGTATGTAGGATGCCCTACGCGTCCAGACAGTTGAAGGTGCACGAGAAGAATTATCCAGTGCACGATCTTGAGCTAGCAACTATTGTCCACGCCTTGAAGATTTGGCGTCATTATTTATACGGAGTGCATTGTGACATTTTCACTGATCACCGTAGTTTGCAGCATCTTCTTAAGTAGAAGGATCTAAATATTTGCGTAAGAGGCGGTGGTTGTAGCTTCTGAAGGATATGACCTCACTATTTTATATCATCCGGGGAAGGCCAATGTGGTGGCCGATGCCTTGAGTCGTAGGGTGGAGAGTTTGGGGAGGATAGCCTACCTTCCAGTAGCAGAGCGACCATTAGCACTTGATGTTCAAGCTTTAGCGGGTCAGTTGGTGAGATTGGATCTATCAGAGCCTCCTTGGGGATTGGCTGCAGTAGCCTCCAGGTCTTCTCTTATGATCAGATTAGAGCACGCCAGTATGATGATCCACATTTTCTTGTTCTTCAGGATATGGTCTGTCGCGGTCATTCCAGCGATGTAATTATTGGTGATGATGGGGCCATGAGGATGCAAGGCCGGATTTGCGTGCCCAATGTGGATGGGCTTCGAGATTTGATTCTAGCTGAGGCCCATAGTTCGCGGTATTCCATCCATTCGGGTGCCACGAAGATGTATCAGGATATGAGGCAGCATTATTGGTGGAGGTGGATGAAGAGATATATTTTTGAGTTTGTGGCTCGATGTCTCAACTTTCAGCAGGTCAAGTATGAGCACGAAAGACTAGGTGGATTGCTTCAGAGATTTGATATTTCGAAGTAGAAGTGGGAGAAAATCACCATGGACTTTGTAGTTGGACTCCCACAGACTTCGAGGAGGTTTGATGCTATATGGTTATTGTGGAATAGCTGACCAAGTCCACGCACTTCGTTCCTGTTGGTACTACTTATTCTTCGGAGCGGTTAGTTGAGATTTGTATCAGCGAGATTGTCTGGTTGCATGAGGTTCCATTTTCTATCATTTCCGACAGAGGTACTCAGTTCACATCTCAGTTTTAGAGAGTCGTAAAGAGAGAGTTGGGTACTTAAGTTGAGTTGAGCACATCATTTCATCCTCAGACCGACGGGCCGTCAGAGCATACTATTCAAATTTTGGATAATATGTTAGGTGCCTGTGTCATTGATTTTGGGGGTTCATGGGAGCCGTTTTTTCCACTTGCGGAGTTTGCTTATCAGTTGAGTATCCGGATAGCTCCGTGTGAGGCTTGATATGGTAGTCGGTGCAGATATCCGGTGGGTTGGTTTGAGCCGGGCGAGGCTAGGCTATTGAGCACAAACTTGGTTCAACATGCATTGGATAAGGTAAAGTTGATTCAGGAGCGGCTTCGCACGGCGCAGTCTAGGCAAAAGAGTTATGCGGACCGGAAGGTCCGAGATGTGTCTTTCATTGTTGGGGAGAAAGTGCTGCTGAAGGTGCCATCCATGAAGGTTGTTATGAGGTTCGGAAAGAGGGGAAAGCTGAGTCCCAGGTTTATTGGGCCTTTTGAGGTGCTTCAGATGATTGTGGGGTGGCTTATAGGCTTGCCATGCCTCCCAGCTTATCGAGTATTCACCTGGTGTTCCATGTTTGAATGCTCTGGAAGTATGTTGGTGACTCGTCTCATGTTTTTGACTTCAGCACGGTTCAACTCGAGGCTGATATGTCATGTGAGGAAGAGCCATTGGCTATTTTGGGTCGTCAGGTCAGACGGTTGAGGTCTAAGGATATAGCTTCAGTGAAGGTTCAGTGGAGAGGACAGCTGGTGGAGGATGCCACCTGGGAGACTAAGCGGGAGACGCGTGACAGATATCCTCACTTATTCGAGAATCCAGGTATGCTTCTAGACCCGTTCATGGACGAACATTTATTTACGAGTGGGAGGATATAACGACTCGGCTAGTCGTTTCGTGAGATTATCCCCGTTTCCCCCATTTCTGCTTTATCATATGTTACATAGCCTGTTTATGTTGTGTTGGGTCGGTTGGTTCGGGTTCGGAGTGGTCGTGGTGACATCTGAGGCACTCACTCTCTTAAATTAGCTTAATAGCTGAAAAGTCAAATTGGGAGTTGAATTATTGGTAAACGACCTCGGAATGCGGATTTTATGGCTCGGATAGTTTCGTTAGGTGATTTGGGACTTATGAGTGCGTTCGAAATGAAGTTTTGATATCTGGTGTAGAATTAGGCTTGAATTGGCAAAGGTTAGTTTTTAGCGATTTCCGGTCGACAGTGGAATTCCGACAGTTGGAGCAGGTTTGTAATGTTATTTTGGATATGTGTGTAAATTTTCAGGTCAATTGAATGTGTTTTGGTTGGTTTCCGCATCATTGGCAAAATTTAGAAGTTTTAAAGTTCATAGGCTTCAATTTGATTTAATTTTTGTGTTTTTGGGTTGTTTTTGGTGTTTCGTAGGCTCGGGTAAGTTTTAATGATGCTATGGGGTGTGTTAGTATGTTTGGTTGGTTCCCCTAGGGGCTAGGGATTTATTTCGGATGGTTAATGGAGGATTGGACTGATGAATTTGCAGCAAAATAGCTGCTGGTGTGAATTTACTTGTGTGGCCGCACCTGCGGAAGGGCATCCGCAGGTGTGAAGGACCTTGCGCAGGTGTGAGAGGAGGCTAGGCAGGAGGAATCCGCAGGTGCGAAGCATGGGCCGCACCTGCGAAACCGCAGGTGCGAAGTTTGGACTGTTAGTGGGATTTCGCAGGTGTGCACCTGGGACCGTAGGTGCGGGTCGTAGGTGCGAATAATTGTCCGCATGTGCGGATTAATTGGGAAGAACAATATAAATAGGTGCCTCCACGAATATGTTGTCATTTCTTCCATTGTTGCATGCGGGTTGTGCTTGTTTGAGAGCAAATTGAAGGGGGAATTCGAAGATCTTCAGTGGAGGTAAGTTCTCGGAATATAAAACTCGTTTCTATGTTATTTTGTAACAGATGGCTTGTAATTTGAAGAAATAAAGTGGAAAAAGTTGGGATTGGAGAGGAAATTTGGAAATTCTTTTGGTTATTTGAGTGGGCAATTATGAACCAATTGAAGTTTTTGGTATGTATAGAAACGTGGGAGGATGAGGATTCTAGTGATGTAAATTTCATTGAATTTCGAGACGTGGGTTCGGATCTCGGATTCTGCCGAATTTTGAGAATTGAGTTAAAATTTAAATCTTTCGATTGAGTTTAGTTCTCTTAGCGTATATTGATGATGTTAATCTGATTTTGGTTAGATTCGGAGAATTTGGGAGCCAATTCGATGGGCAAGCGCATCACAAAGTAACGTTTGGCTGTTTTGAGGTAAGCAACGATTGTAACTCTAAACCTGAGGGTATAACACCTCGTTATTTGATATTGTATTGATAAATGAGGGGACACACACACTATCTGACGAGCGGGGGGCGTGCGCTGATAGGGATAGTGACTTGGTACGTCCCGTAGCGATTATTAAGCCGCGTATTCAATTTGAAACCTTACGAAATCCTGTATTTCAGAAGTTTATACTTGTTATGGGTTGTGAGATATGTTTGGGGACTTGTGCCGATCTGTTTAGACCCTCAGGGGTATTTTCCATGTTTGGCGCCTTGTGCCGACCTGTTTAGACCCTCAAGGTTACTTTTACACTATTCTACCACTATTCTGTTAGAAAAATTGTGAACTCAGTCATTTTTCCTACTTGTTGTTATTTTCACTATTATCACACTGCTTTGAAAACTCTTAAAAGTGTTTTGGGCTGAGTCAGGCCGAGAGCCGAGTATGTGAGGATAGCTATGGATCAGGCTGCACGCCGCCACAATATATATGTGTTAGGTCGAGCGTCGAGTATGTGATGATAGTTATAAGACGGACTGCATACCACAACAATATATATTTAAAATATTATATGTGGGTCGGGCTGCACGCCGCAACAATAGAGATTATATATATATGGATTGGGCTGTATGCCACAACAATATATGTTATATATGGATCGGTTTGCACGCCGCAGCAATATACATATTGGATCGGGCTGCACGCTGCAGCAGATATACCGCTTGGGATGAAGGAGCCCCTCCAGGAGTCTGTACACCCCTAGTGAGCGCAGTTGACTATTATATGGATTGGGCTTCACGCTGCAACATATGTTATACGGATCGGGCTGCCCGCCGCACTAGTGTGTGTATTTATGGTACTTGCTGAGTACGAGTGTTTAAGTGAGAGCATGAGGTACTCACCGGTCAGATCCATAGGTTACATAGGACTCACCGGTCACGAGCAGGTTTAGTAGATTCTTGTGGATCGGTACGGAGACGTCTGTACATATCTTTGAGAGGTTGCAGAACCGTTAGGAAAATCTCACATTCTTGAATTCTGTCGTGCGAATCTATTGATTCCTGAAACTAAACTTCTGCTGCTTTCCTTCTCTCATATATGGTAAGGACTCGTGCTACCGATCAGGGTGACTATACTCATGCTAGAATAGCGAGAGGTCGAGGCTGCAATCCAGGCCGCGGCAGAGGGAGGGGTGCAGCCAGCGCAGTAGTTGGGGATGTACCCGTGGATCGACCTACTATTCAAGATCAGGTTCCCGCCATAGATATTCCAGCGGGGCAGGCTCAGGCACCGGCACTACCTATTGTTATTCCGGGTCTCGGGAGACCCTGGCTCAGATTTTGACTGTATGCACTAGCCTTCCTCAGGCAGTTTTTATATCCACTACTGCTGCTACTTTCAGGCCAGGGGAGGCACTCAGACTCCAGCTGCCCGTACACCTGAGCAGGTTATTCAGGGGCTTCAGACCCCGGAGGTAGTTCCAGCCCAACAAGTTACCCCGACCCAGGATTTTGTGATTCCAATTGTGCCAGATGATGAGCAACGCAGGTTGGAGAGATTTGTTAGACTTCAGCCTCCGATATTCAGTGGTGCTGAGGGCGAGGATTCCCAAGGTTTCTTGGATATGTGTTAAAGGATGCTTTGTACTGCAGGGATACTGGAGACCAGTGGGGTCTCTTTTAGTACCTTCCAGTTCTCAAGGGTTGCTTTTACTTGGTGGGAGTTTTATGAGAGGTGTAGGCATGTTGGTGCAACACCCCTTACTTGGCACTAGTTCTCTACTCTCTTCTTAGAGAAGTATCTTCCCCAGTCTCACAAAGAGGAGCTGCATATGCAGTTTGAGCAGCTCAGCCAGGGTGAGTTGACAGTGAAGCAGTATGAGATGAGGTTTTCAGAGCTAGCCCGTCATGCCACAAAATTGGTTCCTACCGAGAGAGAGAGGATTAGGAGGTTCGTGGATCACCTCACTTATCAGCTTCATATTCTGATGACCACATAGAGAGTTTCAGGTGCTTCTTTTGAGCAGGTTGTTGATGTTGCTCGAGATATTGAGTCAGTTCGCCGCCAGGAGCGAGATGAGAGGGAGGCCAAGAGGCCTCGTGGATCTGGTAGTTTCAGCGGTGCTCCTTCCAGAGGACAATTTGAGCATGGTAAAGGCAGTTCATTCAGGCCTCCTCAGCCAGTCCACCCAGCCGATAGTGGTGCATCTTTGGGGTATGGTCCCCGCAGTTCTCAGTCGGGCCGTTCTTCATTCAGTGCCATTCCAGCCCAGAGCGCAGCTCGAGCACCATCAGTTTAGGGTTCCTTTATGCCTGGTTCTTCTACTGGCCATTCTGGTGTCAGGGTTTCTTTCAGTCCCCGTTTCCAGCTCCAGGGAGTTGCTTCGAGTGTTGAGAGTTTGGACATGTATGGAGGCAGTACCCTCGTCGCCTTGGTGGGTCTTCTCAGCAGAGTGGTCAGCCCTCGACTTCGACTCCAGTTACTTCACCACCCTCCCAGACAGCTACGGGTGGGGGTCGGACCGCTAGGGCCGCCCTAGAGGGGAGGTCGTGCAGGTGGAGGTCAGACTCGTATTTATGCACTTCCAGCAAGGCCAGATGCTATTGCCTCAGATGTAGTGATCACAGGTGTTGTCTCAGTCTGTCGCCGAGATGTTTTGGCCTTATTAGACCCTCGTTCTTCGTATTCCTATGTTTCATCATATTTTGCCCATTTTCTTGACATGCCCCGTGAGTCTCTAGTTGCATCAGTTACTGTGTCGACTCAAGTGGGCGATACTATTGTTGTGGATCGTGTGTATCAGTCATGTGTGATATCTATTAGGGATCTGGAGACTCGAGTGGACCTGTTGTTGCTTAACATGGTTGATTTTGATGTGATATTGGGCATGTGTTGGCTACCTCTGTGTCATGCTATTCTTGATTGTAACGCTAAGACCGTGACCTTAGCTGTGCCAGGATTTTCGAGGGTTGAGTGGAGAGGTTCTATTGAGTATGTGCCTAGTAGGGTGATATCCTAACCGAAGGCCCAGCGTATGGTAGATAAGGGGTTTTTATCGTATTTTGCTCTTGTGAGGGATGTTAGTGTTGAGGATCCCACTATTGATTATGTCCCTGTGGTCCGTGACTTCCCGGACGTGTTTCCTGTAGACCTACCAGGCATGCCACCTGACAGGGATATTGATTTTGGTATTGATCTAGTGCCAAACACTCGGCCTATTTCTATTACACCTTATCATATGGCACCAGCGGAGTTAAAGAAATTAAAAGAGAAGCTTCAGGAACTTTTAGATAAGGGGTTCATTTTGCCTAGTGTGTCACCTTGGGGTGCACCAGTGTTGTTTGTGAAGAAGAAGGATGGTTCCATGAGAATGTGTATTGACTATAGGTAGTTGAACAAGGTTACAGTAAAGAATATGTATTCTTTGCCTCGTATTGATAATTTTTTCGACCAGCTTCTGGGAGCCAGGGTGTTCTCTAAGATTGACTTCAGATCCAGGTATCACCAGCTGTAGATTTGGGATTCTGGTATTCCCAAGACAGCTTTCAGGACTCGTTATGGTCACTATGAGTTTATGGAAATGTCTTTTGGGCTGACCAATGCTCCAGCAGTGTTCATGCATTTGATGAAGAACGTGTTTCAGCCGTATTTGGATTCCTTTGTTATTGTGTTTATTGATGACATCCTGGTGTACTCGCGTAGCCAGAAGGAGCACGCTTATCATTTTAGAGCGGAGTGTTACTTCCCCCACTCTCATGGGAGCGGGCCGTACGCCAAAGCGAGATTGAAAGATAAAATTATGGTTCGGGCCGTTCGACCCTAGACAGTGCGCAAATATGATTAATATGATGGCTCAGGCCGGTTGTCCTTATCCCGTATGCGCATGTTAAGTTGTTAATGATTTCATGGATTTCAAAATGACAAGATATTTGAGGGAAAATGAAGTAGTAATTGTTTATTTACTTTTAGTATTTATTTGAATTACAGATATCTTTAATGTTTACTATTTTTATCATCCTCGTATTCCTATTACTGATATCATATCGTGTTAAATTATTTTGTTGGACCTTAGTGAGTGTCAAGTCGACCTCTCATCACTACCTCTTCGAGGTTAGGCGAGATACTTACTGAGTACATGTTATTCTCGTACTCATCCTACACTTGTTGTGAATTTTGTTGTATAGGTACCTTCATATCAATATGGATGACTTGGAGACTTAGACGAGCTGCATCATTCGGAGACGACCCACAGTCAGCAGAGTCTTCCTCTATATATTATATTGTCATTTTTATTCCTTGTCCAATTTGTATTTCGGAAATGTTTTGTAGAATTTGTAGAATTCTTAGAAATTGCTCATGTACTTGTGTCACCGGGTTCTGGGATGTGTTTGGGATGTATTTTATTAAAATGGAATATTAGACTATTTTTTCTACATAATGAATTTTATTTAGATATTGCGTGTTAAGTAAAAGGTAATGATTTCAAAATGCTAAAACAGTAAATTTAACTTAACCATTTAATGATTAACTTGCATGACAGTGGTGTCCGGCGCCATCACGACCTTATGGATTTTGGGTCGTGACAACATGGTATCAGAGACTAGGTTCCTTTAGGTCTCATGATTCATTAGCAAGTCTAGTAGAGTCTTGTAGATCGATACGAAGACGTCTGTACTTATCTTCGAGAGGCTACAGGGCTGTTAGGAGTACTTCTCGTCTTGATTCCTCATCGTGCGGTTTGATTCATCTAAGGCTTATGCCTATGTTTCTTCCTACTCAATCTTACGCGTCGCTAAGCGCTTCCTATGAATCAGGAACTTGAGGAATTGAAATGGTGCTACGGATAGGGTGCGTGATGTTTTCCATGTGTAATTGGTTGGGCTATTGTTGTTCCCTTGCAGAAGAATAATATGTTGTTTCAGCTCAGTACTTGTGTTGTGAAAAGCCTTGAGGTTATGCTCAGGTAGTGATGATGCTCATGATTGGTTATCACGCGATGTGGGTGTGATGGTAGGATTTTTGCCCATATGTACATGCAATGAATGACTTGAAGGGAGGCTTTCTCAGAGCGTGATTTTGAGATTTCAGCATTTTAGTTCCGGCAGAGGAAAGGCAATTGAACTATCAATGGTCAGGTTTTGGATTGATAAAGTAGTAAGACTTGGTGTTTTCAAGTGAGGTGGAATATTCACCTGTGATGTGATATCGTCGTCATTGATCGAACGGAATATGTTAAGTTTGTCGGTGCTATGGTTTCTTCGGTTGAATGGGGTCAGAGTACTGTGAAGGAGTATTGAAGAAGCAGCTATTGGAGACCTTGAGGCACGGTGGTTCAGTACTGGATAAGTGTTGATAATGAAGGTAGCTTGAGATAGATGATCTCAGAGAGTTTGAAGTCGTGGTGAACTACTGGACTAAGAACTACAGAGAATGATGTTGAATTGAGGCAGCAATTGGGCAGCATACGATGAAGGAAGATATGTGAAAAGTGCTAGAGTGTGATTCCCTTCCTAAAAGGCCAGGTGTAAGGAACGGAAGTCAGGTAGTTGCTTAAAGAAATGAGTTTAACAAGTGGGAGAGTGGCAGCGTAGCAGAGGAGTTTAGTGGTAAGAGAACTTGCTATCTTGAGGGGAAGTTTGAGAGTTTTAATGCATGGTGATTGGGTCCACGAGCTTAAGTTGAAATGTGGGTTATTTCAGCATAAGGTTGTATAGGACAGGGAGGAGTTGTTACGAATGAAGAAGGATGCAATGTTGCGGTGAATTTGAAGATATTGTGGTGCATTTAGTAGATGTCCATGAGGAGCGGATGGACTGGTAAAGTTGGTGAATGAGAGCAGGCTTAGGATGGGATATTGATGTTATATAGGGTGTGCAGTAAGGCATCGTTGGAAGGTGTCAGTTGGTGATTTCCACAGGTGAGTTATCTTCTGTGAGTAGGTTAGTGGTTGTGTGGTTGGCAAGTCTTTGTGAGGAATTCTAGTGGCTATTCGGTAGGAGGCAGAATTTGTGAATGATGCTAGAGAATTTGAGTATTTAGGGAGTGCTAACAAGGGAATTCGGAAGAATTGGGCAGATTGGTTGAGCAGAATCATGTCAACAAAGGAGAAAGGATCACAGCAGAGTCTAGAGTGGTGCAAGAAGTAGCTTCGGGCTAAATGAGGGAGTCCCACCGCCTATAATTGGGCTGCAGGATTATCTTGTCATGGGGGTTGCGGATTGTCGGCATATTGTTAAGTTATTACAGCTAAGGAATAAAGTGGTAATTGAGCATGGGATTTGATAAATATGTGCAAAAGTTGGTCCTATTGGACCAAGGTTAGGTTTTGGGAGATTCAGAATTTATGCTTAATGCATAGGAGAGTTGTAAGGGTAGTGACTCAGTCACATGCTTCATTGAGAAGGTGTGCATGTGCTAGAAGAGCCTTGGAGCTGATTGTACTCTGGGCTAGTCAGAGTGGGTGACTCTTGATAGCGGTCCTAATGAATTCGAAGGCTAAGAATGCGGTGTTTAAGGGTTTTAGATAGCAGTATGATTAAGAATCGAGCTTGTGCAGCGTAATTTATGAGAACGGAAAATGATTGGAGTGTTCAATCTTATTTTCAGCGTGCAGAATAGTATTGGAGGAGTGAAAGAAATAAACTGCGAATTGTAGAAAGGTTATCAGGAGGGTAAGAGACGGTTTACGGGATTGAGACAGCATGGTCCTGTAAATCAGGGCCACTCAGGATGCGTGAGGGTTGACTTTGTTATGTGTCGAATGGGGTTGCTATTATTCTGAGGCAATTAGGAATGATTAGGAGAAGACATATTGGTTAGACATGGTTGAAATGGCACATGTACGGCAGTGATCAGTTCCTTCAATGTGATTAAGTTATGCATGTGGTTTGTGCCGGTGTGTGTATGTCTTGTCGGCCGCCGTAATGGATTTATTTGGAAGTATTCAAGTATTAAGGCCTGTCAGGTGTAGGCAGATCCCGGAAGGATTATGGTGGCATAGACTACTACTTAAGGATTTTTATGTATTGTGATTGTGAGAATTCACTCGTGTGTTGTGATGATTCTCTAGAGTTAAGGTAAGTAGAAGGTTTCTATGTGCTGAAGTGTTCACCCTATAAGTGGTTCAGGAGCTGTGATGGAATTCTTGCACTATATTCTATTGGCAAGTTAGGTGCGATAAACAGTATGTGAACGGGAGTAAGAATTAAGATTGCGGTTCGGTGTTAACAAGGATGTCATGAGCTCGGATGAGCAAGGAAATTGGTGTTGTCTTCAGTGTCACCTGAGGTTGGTGTTTGGTGAAAGAGGCTTTGTATCCTGGTTATGGGTTTCTTGATTGGTTTTACAGCGTTAGCATGGTCAGTGGTATGGACGTGCAAATTTGTTACCTGGTGTGGAAGGTTGTGGGAGTGTGACCACGGGAAGATTGTATAAGTGTGACATGTAGTCACCTGATTGATTGAAGATTTAGACCAAGTATAAGGAAGTGCAACATTGCTTATTTGAGAATTTATTCCTGGAAGCTGTTCGCTTCAGTTGCTTATGCAATGTGGGGTGTTTGTCCCGGCTATGCCGGTTGCTCTTGTGTGTTATGAGAAAAGGGGTGTATATAGCCTAGTTCGGTGCGAGCAAAATCGTCTTGGGAGTTGTGAAATGGCTTGATAAATTTTCTATGTGTTGAGTTTCTACATAGTAATGGTGTTATGTGAGCAGGAGAGCTCTTCAGATTCCGAGTATGTATGTATGTATGTATGTATATGTATATATATATATATATATATATATATATATATATATATATATATATATATATATATATATAACCTCAGTTGTGCTTATGTTTTGTAGCATATGTCTCTATCAGTCTCCTCAGGACGGTATTATGCACTTAGCGTGCTTGTGACCGATATTCAATAATTTGTAATAATGAGCAATCCATCTTGGTGTGTATCTCCTTATATGAATTTTATGATGGGATCGGGTGGCACGCCGCCACATGTATGTTATTCGAATCAGGTTGCACGCCACATCAGTGGGATGATGAGGTCTCTATAATTATTTTTCTTGTGTTTTACTCCCTATTTTCTGAGGAAAGTTAATATTAGTTGCGTGAGTCGAGTAGTCCCTTCCTGAGTCATTTCCTTATGTATCATGTTCGAGTTGTGGCCTATTGGCGCATTTGGCATCGTGTGAGACTGATGGTCATGTCTGGGAGTGATTTGTTGACTTAGCAGTTCATACCGGGTGAGACGAGATTATTGCATCAGGGATCGGTGCGATAAGATTATGTGAAATACATTAAAGGACACTTGCCCTTATTGGTTCGTAATGAGATGATGGTCTTAGTCAAGAGGAAGGATTCAATTTTTGGTTAACTCTACAATCGATTAGAAATTTCTACACATCTCATCTGTTGTGGTGGTATCGCTAGCATTATGGCAGGATGTATATATATCATAAGGTGCATTGGGAGATTCAGATTCGTGGAATTTTGGCTATTAAGGTTCAGGGAGTGTCATTGTGGTTGGATGATGAAATATACGGTGCATGGTGCTAATTCAGCAAAGATGTGCAGTCATGTTCTGCTATATCGTGTGGTAGTTGATACAGTGTTTATATATTGGAACTAGGCTCGGCAGAGAAATTTTAGGTGTTGGAACTGGGTTCTAAGCTTATTATATGGATAAAAGAGAATGTCTTCATATTTGATCAAGCTAATGTGCTCAATTGAGTTGTGGTGGCACGGGTAGGTGCTCGAGGTGTTAAACAGCTATTTCAGATAACTCCAGGGCAGTTCCTAGCATGTTCGAGGACGAGCGTCTGTTTAAGTGGGGGTCAATGTAATGACCCGACCAGTCGTTTAGAGCTCTAGCGCGTCGTTCAGCGGTTTGGGGTAAGGAGCAGCTTCATTTCAGGTTTTATGACTTGTACGCATGGTCGGAACTGAAATTTCGGAAGTTCGGGAGGATTCGGAAATAAAATTCTCATTTCGTAAGCCTTAAGTTGGAATAATTAACTAAGATTGGAATTTTGAGTAAACTACCTCCGAATCAGGATTTGAAGGTTCCAGCAGGTTCGTATGATGATTTCAGACTTGGGCGCATGTTCGGATCGGGAGTCGGATAGCCCGGGAGCATTTCGGCGCATATTATGGAAGATAGCATTTTAGAAGAATTTCATAAATTTGGGTTGGAAGGCATTTCAATGAGATTGATGTTCGTTTGGGAATTCGAGCCTGAGAATAGCTTCGTATGGTGATTCTGGAGTTGGGAGCACGATCAGAAGTAAATTCGAATGTCCGTAGGTCATTTTGAAGTCATTTGGCTAATGATAGAAGTTTGAAGGTTTTTGCGAAATCCGACTGGAAGTGGAAATTTTGATACCGGGGTCGGAATGCGTTTACGGAAGTTGGAGCAGATCCGTAATGTCGAATATGACTTGTGTGCAAAATTTGGGGTCATTCGGACGTAATTTGATCAGTTTCAGCATCGGATGTGGAAGTTTGAAATTTCAAAGTTCATAAATCTTGAATTGGGGTGCGATTCATGATTTCGACATTGTTTGATGTGATTTGAGGCCTCGACTAAGTCCGTGTAAGTTTTCAGACTTGTTGGCACGTTCGGACGGGGTCCCGAAGGGTTCAGTTGAGTTTCGGGGTAGTTTCGGACCATTTCTAGGCCATTTATAGCTGCTGGTTTTTGGCTACAGCAGTGTGCTACGCGATCGCGGGGAATTGGTCGCGATCGCGATGAGTAAAATGAGAGAAATGGGCCAGTGAATCGCGATCGCGGAATGCCTTTCACGATCGCGTCGAGGAAATATTCTTCTGCACTGACTCGACTTCGGAGGCTCATATCTCACAATCTATAAGGAATTTTGAGATTGTGTAAAATCAAAAGTTATAGCCCATTGTGTCTAGTTTCTCGCAACGTAAACTACTTAGCATTTCGATTTGTGTACAAAGATATATGGCATTACACTACAGGGTGTCCGGAAAGATTAAGAAAAATTTTGTGTTGCACAGGGCTGCCTTTTGAAGCTTATATCTCAAAATTTATAAGGAATTGGGAGATGACCAAAACATGAAACTTGTAGATCTTGGATTTTGATTTTTCAGAAAAGTAAACCATTTATCCTTTGGAGTTTTGTGGAAAACGTTATGACCATTCTACTAGAGGCTGTCCGGTAGAGCTGGAAATTTGTTCTTCGCGATCGCGAAGAGCGAATTTTGGGCTGGAAATTCTTGTACATCGCGATCACGAAGCAATTTGTGTGATCGCGATGAGTAAATACCTGGGCAGAAGTTATATATCAAGGTTTCAGCCATTTTAGCATATTTGGAGCTTTGGAGCTCGGATAGAAGCGACTTTTGAGGCGATTTTCACCATATGAAATGTGGTAAGTGTTTTCTTCACAATTTTGAGTTAAGTACATGTGTATATATGGATTAGAACATGGAAATTAGTGGAAATTGTGGATTTTTGGTAGAAGACCTCGAGATTGGTATTTTTGATTTTGACGACGAAATTGTGCATGAAATTAAGAGTAAATTATATATTTGAGCTAGGAAAGTCATGGGTACTCATTATCTTCGAAAAATTTCGGAATCCGGGCACGTGGGCCCGAGGGAAAATTGGTCCACTTTTCGAGAGGAGTTGGGAATTTACAGAATTTGAATTTTTAACAAGTATTAGAGTATATTTTCATTAGTTTGTCGTTATTTGGCTAGTTTCGGAGCATTGTGCAAAAATTTCAGTCATCGGAAGGGCTTGGAAGCGGGTTATGGAATTTCGGAACGGGGAAAGTCTCCTTTCTAACATTGTGAGGGGGAATTGTCCCTCTAGGTGAACTAATTAAATATGTGCTACTATTTTTGGCTACGTACGCACGAAGTGACGAGGGTCCGTGCGTAGCTATTATCATGTTTATGTCCGGGTAGTCTAGGACCCAAAATCATATTTTAATTGCCGTATTTGTTATATTATTGATGAAAATAAAGTGTTTAAACCTTACTTATTTTGGTAAAAAGAAAATGGATTTCTGGAGAAGATTTAAATACTATTTTTGTGACCTTTAAAACAGAAATTTGTCATTTACTTGAGTATTTGCTTTCCCCGATGTAGTCGGGGTGGACTTTTTGATTGTGCATGACTGCATGTGACCGCTTCGCAATTTACATTTCGCGAGCGGAGTGTTATTTCCCCCACTCTCATGGGAGCGGGCCGTACGCCACGACGAGATTGAAAGATGAAATTATGGTTCGCGGCGTTCGACCCTGGGTATTGCACATATATGATTATTATGATGGCTCAGGCCAGTTGTCCTTATCCTGTATGCGCATGTTAAATTGTAGAATGATTTCATGGATTTTGAAGTGACAAGATATTTTTGGGAAAATGAAAAAGTAATTGTTTATTTACTTCCAGTATTTATTTGAATTACAGTTATCTTTAATGTTCACTGTTTTTATCATCCTCGTATTGCTATTACTGATATCATATCATGTTAAATTATTTTGTTGGACAGTAAGTGTCAAGTCGACCTCTCGTCACTACCTCTTCGAGGTTAGGCGGGATACTTAGTGAGTACACGTTGTTTTCGTCCTTATGCTACACTTGTTGTGCATTTTGTTGCACAAGTACCTTCATAGCAATATGGATGACTTGGAGACTTAGACGAGCTGCATCATTTGGAGATGACCCGTAGTCGGCAGAGTCTTCCTCTATATATTGTATTCTCATTTTTATTCCTTGTCAAATTTTTATTTCGGACAAGTTTTGTAGAATTTGTAATATTCTTAGAAATTGCTCGTGTACTTGTGTCACCGGTTCTAGGATGTGTTTGGGATGTATTTTATCAAAATGGAATATTGGACTATTATTTCTACTTAATGAATTTTATTTAGATTAGCGTATTAAGCGAAAGGTAATGATTTCAAAATGGTAAAACATGAAATTTAACTTAACCATTTAATGATTTGCTTGCCTTACATGGTGTCTGGCGCCATCACGACTGCTGGTCGAAATCCCAATGCACACGCAAGTGTACGTGGTCGACAAGTAATATAGGATTTAAGTCCAGATATCGTACCCACATAGACTTGTATAAACTACTAGCTAATTTA
>ML353523.1:0-95043 GCA_005239505.1 Nicotiana paniculata | reverse complement strand
TTATATCTGGGTCTCAGATTAGCGACCAAAGTTGGTCTCTATTTGCTTCCCCTTTCATAAGCGGCCAACTTTGGTCGTTAATTTTAAATTTTATTTATTTAAATTTTATAATTTTTTAAAATAATAATATAATTATTAAAATTTTATATCTGGGTCTCAGATTAGCGACCAAAGTTGGTCTCTATTTGCTTCCCCTTTCATAAGCGGCCAACTTTGGTCGTTAATTTTAAATTTTATTTATTTAAATTTTATAATTTTTTAAAATAATAATATAATTATTAAAATTTTTATAACTGGGTCCACTTTAGCGACCAAAGTTGGTCGCTAATTTTAATATTTCTTTGACCAAGCAAGTCTGACTAGTCCGGTCAACATTTTGACCACATCATCGACCAAAAAGCGACCAACCTTGATCGCTAATTTATTTACAATTATTTTAATGATTTTATCCAATTTAGCGACCAACTTTGGTCGCTTTTTTTGATATACCAATTTTGGTCGCAAATTTTTGGTCGCTTTTTGCCGGATTTTTAGTAGTGCTAGTGGAAAACTCTTTCTGCTTTTGCTCCGGGGATTAGGCTTAGCCGAACCTCGTTAAATTCTTGTGTTGTTTCTTCTTCTCTATTTGTATTGTGTGTGATTGTGTGCGTCGAATCACCTGAACACCAAGTAAAAAGCTAATTAGAGCACCAAGATCACGAATGGAGAAGGCACTGCGCAGTCGCTCAATATGTGTCTAACTTGTTAGACAAGGCAGGTGCTCTCTCCTATGGCAACAAATGTAAAATTATTCCAAGGGGATAGTCCATAGTTCCACATCACATCACTGTATAGACATAATGTAAGTGCCCAAAAGCACGTCACACTTACTAGACCGGATATTGCCTTTGTTGTAAATAAATTGTCCCTCTATAAATTAACGAAATGCTGTGAAGAGGATTTTGCGGTATCTGCAACACATCAAAACATGGGCATTTATCATCTCCAACTCACATTCGTCGCACTTACGTACAAGCCTTTATTGGTGCAGACTGCGTTGGTAGTGTCGATGACCAAAAATCAACAGGTGGCTATGCTATTTTCCTAGGTGGAAAGTTGATCTCTTGGTCCTCCAAGAAGCAACGCGCTGTTGCTAGTTCTTCCACTAAGTTAGAGTACAAAGCATTGGCCGATGCAGCTGTGGAGTCGACATGGATTCAATCACTTCTATTTGAACTTGGTATCCATTTAAAGCGACCTCCAACTCTATGATGTGATAATATTAGAGCTGCTTATCTTTCTATAAATCCCAACTTCACTTCAGAACCAAGCATGTGAAAATGTGCTAGACAAGGTTGCTCGAAATCGATTTATCTCCACCAAGGACTTGCTAGCTGATGATATTCTAAAGAAGCAATTAGCCTCATCCAGATTCCAACTCCTTAGAGACAAACTGAAGGTGCTAGGTCCACCTTATTTTGTAAGGAGGTGTAGGAGTATCCTACTTCTTATCCATAATTCTAATCCAATTAGAGTTGTTATCTAGTACAATATGTTTAGGGCTTTATATTATAACCATCGTATCATGTACATATCCTATATAATGTATCAATACAAGCGTGACTTTCAACATACATTAAGTGATCTATAATAAAAGTATTAACAATGACTATTATCAATGGTGATTGACAGTGGTAGTTGATTAAAAATGATGGTTACGGGTAATGGATGATAGTAGTTGATAATAGTGCACAACGACGATATTTAGTAGTGAAAATTGATGATAATATCTTAATAATATTATAACTTTGCTTATTTAGACCTTTTAAGTGATTGTAAAATAAATAAAATAAACATACTTAATGATTGAGATTTAAATTATTAAGATTCAGACATAAAAAATAAATACATCTAATGATTGAGATATAATATTCAACATTAAGACCTTAACAAATGATGCCTAACGGATAGTTAAGCGCCAATAGGTTATTATACAACCTTATCATTTGAATCTTAATAACCTTAAGATAATGCTACTCAATTAGACTTTCATTATTCACTTGTTAAAATATGGGAAAAAACAAACTTGGAGTCTTCTAAAAAGACAGAAACCAAACTAATTTAAGGCCCAAAATTAAGCGTTTGAATTAAGTTTTAGTTTAGTTTTTGGAAGCTCATGTTGAATACTAATTCTAGAGAAATATATAGTGTGTTTGGTTAAATTTCTTGGAAGCTAAGAACATCTTGTTTAGTAAATTTAAGGTACTTATTGCAATTTTTTTTTAGTAATAACAGAAATATTTTGTTTTATGTGTGAAAAAAGCTACAAATATCAACTATTTATATTTACCAAATTATTCCTCATTAATTTAACTCTTCAATCTCTCAAATATGAATACATCTCTTTTTCATTTCCTTATTTGCTTCTACCTTCTTTTATCTAGGAGTGAATTTTAATTTATATTAAGTGATGTATATATATTTAAATAATCTTGTGAAAAGTATAAGTCGTTTTAGCTTATGTATTAACTATATTTATATTGATTATGTAAAAGCTTTAATAAATATTGTATTCATGTTTATATTTGAATTAAAAAAATAAACTTAATTGATGTTATTCACAATAAATAGTTAAAAATTATTTCTCTAATTGAATAATACTAATTGTAAAATGAATTTTTACAATCTTTTTCAACAATTAACGATCAAAAGCACTTCCTAAAAAATATGCCTTTTATAAAATCTATTTTACCAGAACCCAATCAAAACAAACAAAATATTATTTTCCAATAACTTGAAGAAACTATTTTGTAATAATTCCCATCTCACATAATACTCTATAGAGAGAGAGAGAGAGAAAGCAAAAGCAAAAGCAAAAAGCAAAAGAAATGACCTGTGAGTTTATATAGAAAGAAAGCGGCGCGGCGAGGAAAGGAACAGAAAGAGGGAGTTTTTGCAAAGTAGCAGCAGCCATGGGAGCTCTGGCTCCACTTTCTTATTGGATTCCTGAAGATGACCTTTTGCTTAAAAACGCCATTGAGGTACTCAACCATTGCCTAGTCGACGGTCCATGAATTTATATGCTCTTTTTTTCTAGCTCCCTTTTATTTTACCAACTCTTTTTACGTTTACAGTTTATTTATGCTTCTTGTGTTTTTTCCCCTTCTTTTAAACGGTCCAAATAGATGGATATAGAGTATTCATACAGTGGACGCCAATTAGTTTGTAATTGAAGTGTAATAGCTTTAGTCTGTTTTTGTGCTTCTCGTTTTTTTTTTCTTTCTCTCCATGAATTTATGCCTTTTATATTTTTATTTTTGGTAATGTAAGATTTCCAGTAGAACGGAATGAATATAAATGATTCATATAGTCCATCCCAACTATTTAGGATTGAGGCTGGCAATAGTAATGTGTTTTTAGCTTTTATTTCTCTGTTTCTGGAGTTTATTCTTGAAAAGTTGTTCTGGGGTTTGCGTCAAGCTTCGGGCGAGCTCACCGGCCCTTTTGTTCTGTTCATGCCCCGGTGCGACTTTGTACAGGAAATAAAACTGATTTTATAATAAAAGAGTGGGTAGTATCTTGTAGAACTGAGTTTTGCTGAATGTTTTGGCCTTCAAAGAGAGAGCTCCTCATGTTGTTCTATTGATTTTTGTTTCTCTATTAATTTTATTGTGGTGATTTTGATTTTTAGTTCCAGAAGTCTGGAACTTTTTATTTTTTACCCTGTCTTATCAAAAAGAGATTTTCCATGAAGTATCTGTGCTTCAAGATTCTTTAGTTTCGTGAGAGTTCAAGACTGAGATGGTGACTTTTATGCTGGGATACATATCAGGGTATATGCATGAAAACTTTGTTTATTATGAGTCTGAATATATGAGATTGCAGTAATCAATTGAACTGGTACTTAGCATGAAGCTTTACCTGGCAGTAAAAACTATGGATATAACTTTCTAGTGCCTGGCCTATAGGACTGTTTGGCACATTGTTAAGCCCTTTCCCCCTTTTGATAAGTCAAAAGTTTCATTATTAAACATCAAATCGGTGGCAAAAGTATGTAAAAGTTGTTAATATGAATATCCCCCAAGGGTTAGCTCAATTGGCAAAGGTTGAGGGACTTTTGCCTTAGGTCACAGGTTCGAGCCCTGTGCAAAGCAAACTAACTCTGGTATTTAAGTTNGGGGGGGGGGGGGGGGGGGGCATCATCCCCTAGTTTCGAAGACTGGATTGGCCCAAAAGGTCGGCTCTAAACGGATTTCTCGATCATTAAAAAAAAGTTGCTAAAATGAATCAATCTGAGTACCTTATAAAAAAAAAAAGAAAAAAAAGAAAAAGAAAAAAAGAAAAAGAAAGAGTCAATCCGAGTCATCCATAGTCATCTACCAAGTTTGTCAGCTATCTATACAGTAGTATTCTCTCACTGTTTCGAGGGCACTAAAAGATCCTTTGTATTCATTGTTAAGCTGATATGAACATGTTAGTTATCTGGTTGTTACTGTAATGCCAGATAAGTTGCTTTTTCAGGGACTATCCCCTTCTTTTGGTATACAGGGCCCTTATAAAATGCCAGCACTTACTGGGTGGTTACCTTGATGAATAAGATCTTTACTTATCAAGAACTCAAAAAGGAAAAGAAAAAAGATATGCTGCCTTCTCATTGTCTTAGCTTGACGACTCATTGAAAGCTGCCCTAACAGCAAGCTAAATTGTAGCTCTTAAGTTATATTGTAAGTAGTGCACTACTAGGTCTCTTCAATCGGCCATGAGGTATGATAGCTCAATCAAGGATCTTTTGGGTGGTTCTTTGTTATGGGAAGAAATGGGGTTTCCAGGGACCAATCTATGGAGGAATGTATGCAAGGGGAATGAAGTGATTGGTTTAGTTGTTCTTTTTGGGATGGAAATAGACACATACTATGTTAATGGACAAGGAAGAAAGGATGTCCAATTTCATGCTGGATATTCCTATTTGGTGGACAAACCTCTGATTGCTTCTCAAATTTTATAAACTAAAAGATATAGAAGATTATTCTATTTAAATTGCATTATGAAGCCCATACTAGAAGTGATTAGAAGATAGGAGAGCTTGCCTCCTTGTTTAGTTGATGTATAATGTGTAATGCGACAAAAGCATACTTAGAGTTGTCTAACATGTCAGTTGAAAAAAATTCGTCTGGAAGATTAGCTTTGGGAATTGGAGGAGGTGAAAATGAGAATCAATGAGATATAAACTTAAATAAGCATCCAATTTCTTAGTTATAGATGTGCAAGCAATTCCTCTTTTCTAATTCTGTACCAATAATATTTTTCCTCGAAACGTAGGAGTAAGTTGGTGGTTTTACTTCCTTCATAGGATCGTACTGATAAAAATTACGAGATAGCTATCCTGCTGTTTTATTTTTTATTGCCCTGGCATCATGATTTCATTTTCCGTCTTACTCCAGGCTGGTGCTTCTTTGGAATCACTTGCCAAAGGTGCAGTTCAATTTTCCCGGAGATTTACGGTTCAAGAATTGCAAGATCGATGGCATGCTCTCCTTTATGATACAGTTGTTTCCGCTGAAGCATCAGCACTCATGATTGAGTTTGACCACTCTGCATCGACACCAAAATGTAATAGGTTTGAGAATTCCAAGGAAAGTAAAAAATCTGTTCTAATGAAGAGAAAAAGTGAGAGTATCCGCTCATGTTATTATGCTATGCGTAAGAGAATCCGGAATGACCCATTTGAATCGATGGATATGAATTTTCTTGGTGGAGCTGGTAACAATGACGAGTCTCAGTCTGTGGATTGTGTATTTATAGATTCAGTAAGAGATACCTTTGGTAATCAACAATTAAATGTTGACGTCATATGCAATGGCATTCTGGAACATGGGCTTGATGATTCGGTCTGCGCTAGTGATGGTGTTACTGCTTCTCCTTGTTTTCCGATTGGACCCCGCAATCATAATGAAGGCATTCCTCTTAGCAGCTTTAATGTTCCTGAGGACTTCCATAATGCTGGTGAAGAAAGTGTCGCCCTCACTGAGAATCAAAGTCCTGTTGGAGAATTGGGCCAATTGAAGGAATTGCCTGTTTGTGGATTATTTGAAGCTGAGGCTTTAGAACCTAATTTGCCATCTATGACAGGTCAATGTGATGATAATTTGATAAACTCTTCTGGATTTGAAAGCCAGGTCTTTAACTCACCAGTTCCACATTGTGGTTTGTCATTTGACAACCTTGGTTATTCACCTACTCCACCTGAAATGCCAGATTGGAGTACAATTGGAGATATTTCTATCCCAGCTCTGCCTGATTTCGAGGAAGGACTGGATGTACAGAATACTTTTGTAGTTGCTATTGATGGCAGTACGAATAAAACTGATGCATCAGGTTATGGTGTTGTAAGTTCAAAGTCCAACTTGAGAGACGATATGGCATGTGATGAACTGACAAATTCGGCACCTAGTACTGATGACTACTTAGCAGAGTTGTCAAAATCTTTGCTCAACTTTTCAGATGAGGAAGATCTATTTGGCCCTGATGGAAATGAAACGATAGATAAGTCTTATTTTGATGGCTTGAGCTCACTTCTCTTGGATTGTCCTGATGGTGGAGGTGACATGCCTGACAAAGGTGTATCAGAGGCTTCAAATGCTCCAGACGAACGGCTTACTATTCTTGATGATGCTTGTCCCGGAGAATTCAGTGACAAATGTGTGTACCATTATGGTGATAAGCCTCTAGCTTCCAGTTCAGAGTTTCAAATGCTATCCTCTGCATTAACTGTCAATCCGGCTTTTCCTGAAATGCGTGGTGGAGTTATTTGTTGCACATTAAGCTCTGAGGACCCAGAAGTTCCTAGCAATGATGATGTTTTTCTTCCTGTTAGGATGCCGTCAACATCATTTCCGTCTATGGCACATTGGAAATTTGATGAGACTTATCATCCATTATCCTCGTCTGTCAAAGATTTGTCGGTTAATCAAAGGACCAATGATGGACGAGCTGTCTTGAAGAAAAATAACCAAAATAGTCATTCGGAATACAGTACTTCTTATCAGATGATTGAGCCGCCGTCAAAATCGGAAATGTTCACTAGCGATCACAAAGTTAAGCATGATTTGCCCAACGATAATAACCAACATGTTCTGCGGAGGAATCTGAACACTTCTGATAGTCCAAGGCCAGTCATTTCAGGAAAATTTAGTGCAGTAAATGCCTGTCAAGGAGCTGTTAAAGAAAATATCGCAAAGGGTGAACATGGAAAAAGTCTCAGTTGGAATTATTCTGATGCCTCCCAGTGCTTGGAGAAGAAAGCTATTTGCACTAAGGAACACGGCACTACCACCATCCTTCAAAAGAATGAACCTATACTTGCTGAAACTGTCCTCATGAAAACAACAATCCATGAAGCAAGTCCAAACAATTTTTCATCAGATTCGGAAGAGTTTCTTTATGAGAGTGATGAGGACATACCCTACTTTTCTGATGTTGAAGCTCTGGTGAGATCTTCTTTTCTGGTGTATGAATTTCTACTACCATCATAGGTATTTGTTGACCTTAACCAGTTTCTTTCATCATCCAACAGATCCTTGATATGGATTTGAGCCCAAATAACCAGGATATATATTCTAGTAAGGGAGGTGGGTTCCAGTTTGATTATATTTATTGAATGATTTACTTTTTTACCTCAATGACTTTCTATGAAGAGCTGATCTAGTCTTGATTGTTTTGTTTCTACTGCATCACTCACTGTATTATGCTTATAGTTACGTTTTCTACTCATTCACTTCCTCCACTTGTTTGGCGGCTTTTTTGCTCTATAGTAGTTTCTTTATTTGTGATTTTCAACCCTCTGTTGGTGCATATCTCTTACTGTATATTTTCTTTTTTCTTTCCTTTGGACGGTCTCTTTATTTTTTTCCCCAGTCAGAACGTATCAGGTTGAAGATCCTAGAACGATCATCAGGCTGGAGCAGGCTGATCATGCTTGTGAACGGAGAGATATTGCAGCACATGGAGCATTTGCTGTTTTAGCTGGCCGTTGCTCAAAGCATTTTATTAGAAAACCTGCGGTATGATTGATTTAATGCATTCTAACTCAATTACAGAATACCATACTAGACTATTAATAAATGCTACCTATTGCTTGTCTGAAATGATCATCTAACATATACTATCAGCATAATTCATGTATAGTTTCAAAAAGCGAGAGCATGAGGCAAGATGTTTTGTCTAATTCGGGGCGGGGTGGAAGCCTCGAGACGTGGGGTGTAAGTCCCGGTGAATTTTATGTTTTTTATTTTTATTAATTAATAATATATTAAATGTACTTTATCAAAAAATAATATATTAAATGTACAAAAAATAATTACAACATATAAAAATTGTCACAATTCCCAAACCACAACAATAATCACTCACTTCAAACTACATTAATTATACTTTTTACAAATGGCTGTTTAATATTCCAAGAAAAGGCTTTTTTTTGCTAGTCCATTTTATTATTCCAAGTCCCCACATAGCCTATAGCCATTGAACAAAGCAACTAATTAAGTTTTGCATGTTCCCCTGTGTACTCTGTGACGTTCCTCCCATTTCGAATGACTGAGCATGTGCATTATTCTCAGTTCTCTAGTTTGTTCATCTCAACAATTCAAGACTACAATCACAATGAGCACTGATGCTAGATTTCTTTGAGCAAACCCACCATCTGCTATTAGAACACAAGCCAAGTAACTCAAAACCAGGCAGATCCAAAGAAAAGCGGTTGACTACACTTCCTCCTCTTCCGCTTCACTGGGAACCGTCACAACTGATGTTCTCTGAAGAAGCCGCAACACCACTGTCCTTTGTTAAAGACTTCTTTTCTTTAGCACCCGGTAAATCATTAAAGGTAAGTTGCAATTGTAGGACTTGGACCCGGTAGCCCGTTCACCCTGCTATTTAAGCTATATCCAGTTCTTCAAATTATTTAACTTGTAGTCAGTGTCAAACTTCATACAAAGACATCCTACCTGCTCTTCCCCTCCTACTCCTCCTCCTTCTTAGGGAAGGAAAACTATATAGTTTTTTTTGTTGGGCAACACATAAAAGGTTGTTTATGGACTCTGAGTACATAGTGAAGAACAGTTTATTCTTCACCTGAAAAGAAAACCTTGTCGCGGAGCTGCTACTATTGTTATAAATACTGTTGTCAAAAGCATGGTATGGGTGTAGTATTGCTGAACTTGCTGCATTGGCTGATGGTACAATCTATGTACACTGCCTGACCTTTGTGGTCTCTGAGATGCTTTTCTTTTGGCGATAAGTTACTAGCTCTCTTCGAATAGACTCAGATGCTCTATGGGTAATTCAAGCAACTGTTGCGAAGGAAAGATATCTTAGATGTGCTTAACCACACACTTAGTGAAGGATGCACGCAGTGATCAACAAATGTCTAAAGCCTAAAACTCAGAAATAACTGAGGAATAAGAGAATCAAGGTATTTAAGAATGTCTTAAGAGAGAGAAAGCTGAGAAAAGTTTTGGTGCATAAACTGAGAAACATATGAACGAAATTACCGTCATCAAATTAACCAATTGATTAGAATTACTAACAAAGGACTTTAGCTTACTATCACAACCAAAACAGTTAAGTATCCACTGAAGGGACTTACAGGAAATAGAAAAAGAGTATATCTTTCATCTAAAATTTGGGTATGAAGTTAGGCATAAATGTCTGAAATTCAGACAAATGTTTGAAGTTTGGCTTTGGCAAGTCAAACTTCAATCGTGCATGTCTGAAGGTCAGACAAAAATGGCTGAAGTTTGCTTGCAGCCTTGCACAAGCAATATGCCAAGCTTCAGACAAATTTGTAACTTCAGATGCGGATTTTGCAGCTTCAGTCATGTAAGGGGAGCCTTGTCGTAATGGTAAAGTTGCTGCAACGTGACCAGGAGATTTCGGGTTCGAGCCGTGGAAACAGCTTCTTGCAGAAATGCGGGGTAAGGCTGCCTACAATAGACCCGTGTGGTATGGTCCTTCTCTGGATCCCGCGCATAGCTGGAGCTTAGTGAACCGGGCTGCCCTTTAGTCATGTATATATGAAGTTGATTCTGAAGTGGCCTAATTTACAAAATATTTATGAACTTCGTCTATGCCTTAAATAGGGGCCCCAAAATCGGCTATTGTGCACTTGCTCCGTTGCAATCTAGGGGGAAATATGTTTTGATTTATAAAAAAATGATGAGGGCTAGTGCAAAGTTTCTTATCAAGCTTTTAGGGCATCCCCCTTGCCCCTGAGGCACAAGTATGCCTCTGCGCACACTTGAATGATTGAGTGATATGTCGAAGACAGCTCGGATAGACAATAGGATAAAGGGCTTGAGCTGAATTCTAAGGCAGGTTGTCACCCGGAGATTTCCTATTTACAATATGCAAATGACACCCTTGTGTTCTGTGAAGCTGATAAAGAATACCTACAAATGTTGAGGGTCACTTCATCATGTTTGAAGCCGTTTCTGGGGAATAAAAGTTTTGTTTATCCAGTTAATGAGGTGAATGAGCTTCAAAACTTGGCTGGAATTGTTGGAGGTAAAATTTTGAACTTACATACAATGTATTTGAGGATGTCTTTGGGGCCAAAAACATGTCAAGGTATATGGAATGGGGTCTTAAAGAAATATGAGAAGAAGCTAGCAAATTCCCACATATTCGATGTCTCTATTAATACCACTGTATGTGGTGAATAGAATAGCTACTTTAAAAAGAAATTTCTTATGGGAACTAAACAGTAACAAGAAGAAAATTCACTTGGTTAGATGGAACTTACTCACAATTAACAAAAAGGGAGGGGGATTGGGAATCAAGAACTTGACGATCCAGAATCAAAGCTTGTTGATAAAGTAGTTATGGAAATTTACTTCAGAAGAACAATCTTTAAGGAAGCAGGTAGTCAGCGAAAAATCTGACATGGAAGGAAAATGGATAACCAAGCCTGTGAGAAATCCATATTGGGTCAGTTTGTGGAAGTCTATTAGAAGCCTTTGGCCTAAGCTCATGAATAAGTCAAACTTCAGAGTAGGAAATGGTATTAGAATATCCTTCTGGGAGGATAATTGGTTAGGTCAGGATCGTTGTAACAACTCTTTCCTGATATTTTTTTTTACTGAACCAACAACATGAAGCAACAGTAGGAGAGGTTTGGACAAACCAAAGTTGTATTCTGACCTTCAGAAGATCACTAAATGATTGGGAGATTGACAAACTTACAGAATTCTAATAGATCTTGAAACAATTCAATGGGACCTCTACTGCTGAAGATTGTGTGACATGGCAATGGAACAACAAAGGGAAATTCTTAGTTAAAGCAACATATAGGAGTTTAGCATCTCAAACAATCAGGTTGGCTGTTGGCCATGGAATTTGATTTGGAAGGTTAAAATTCCTTATACAATGGCCCGCTTAAGGACAATTTGATCAAGAGAGGATACTAACTATAATCTAGATGTTACTTATGTAGAGAGGAGGCAGAGACAATCAATCATCTCTTTTTGCACCGTAAGGTGACTTTTCGATTATGGAGTATATTCATCAATTTGAGGGGAATATTGTGGGATATGTCAAGAAGAATTCCTGAAGTTCTAACATGGTGGAACTGAGAAGGCAACCTTTCCAGTCATAAAGAGATGAAAGATTGTCCCAACTTGCATCTGGGAAACAATTTGGGAAGAAACAAACCAAATTTGCTTTCAAGATAAATGCAGTAACACTGAGAAGATGAAAATGAAATGTTTAGTTTTTTTTTTTTTTTTTTTGGTGTAAAGATATTTAGATATCATGAATCTATTTTTGATATCTTGGAATCCTTATGAGAAGACAAAGGATTAGGAGTGTTTCTCTCCTGTAGGCCTCCTTGTAATACTGGGTGACTCCACAGTTGTAGTCTTTTTATTTATATACAAATATGTTACTGTTTCAAAAAAAGAAGTTGGGAAAATGCCTGACTGAGATGGTGAAGGTATGGTGGGGAATTAGCCTTATCATAAAAAACCTCTGAGAGCTACATTGTGCATGGCTTCTGAGTGATTTTCTTAAATCTAGGAATGTTCATTTTGCCCAGTAGACTTCCTCTTCTCTCAGTAATATGCCTGGCTATTTTCACTTGGAGTAGAGTCAATTAGGGTTGTCACATCTTGTCTTTGGATTATATGGAAACTCAATCAGTGAGAGGAAATGGCAAGCTATATTGCTGTTGCAAGATGTCCATACTCAAAGAATGTCTTACTCCCATTTTAATGTTGCAATTATTACTTCTTGGTCATAGGTAAAAGGGGAAAGCTGGAAATACTGAATTAGTGTCTTTAAAAGATTAAGAGTATTGATGATGTTGCCTAAGTGTTAAATCAGCTATTACAGCCTAGCTTTTCAATAAAAGTTCCATTTTTTCCTTGCATTCCCTTGAAGATTCAAAGTTTTTACAAAAAATTGGTCATCCATTTATGGGTTCAGGTGCTACTGGGAAGAGCATCTGCAGATGTTAAAGTTGACATCGACTTGGGCAGAGAAAGCCGCCATAATAAAATTTCTAGACGACAGGTATGTTCGGCTTGGACTCCAGTTGTATTAATAAAAATGAGCTCTTTTAGTTATTCAATTGATTCCATAACTTTAAGTTAGTTCATTTGTTTTTCTAGCAAATCAAGAAATAGATGATGGAACAATTGACCGACTGTGATTATGTAATTTACATTTATGTTTCTTGACTAACATTTGCTCCATTTTTCCTGGTTTGTTCACTATCTGTAATTAAACCTTTTTTGCTAATGTTACCTTTCAACAAATTTGTATTTGTAAATATCAATGCTGACTGCAGTATATTTTTGCTGTTCCTTTACTCATACTAGTCACTTGCTACATGTGTTTCACATATTGTAACATAGAACTTAATAACATATATAAAATGTTAGTGCCTTTGCATATCCTACGATCTTTTGGAGAATAATGCTAGAAGTAATACTTTTTGACCAACTTCAGAATTTGAATTCGAACAAAATATAACAAACAAGTAGAAAACTAACCTCTTCTAGACGGGCAATCGCATGATTGTACTACATGTCAACCCTTTTCATTGATTGCATAAGAAGTAACAACACTATTTGACCTTAGCAATCTATTGTAACATAAGGGATTTAATTGTTTTTTAAACAAAAGTGATCTAATTATCATGTTCTTGCTTCCGCCGCGTCTTTAATTATGGTAAGTTATTAAAAAAATACAAATTGCATATGAATGTGGTCTGAAAGGTTTCCTCGATGTATAGACATGTACTACATCGTTTGCAATATCGTGGGCTGAGACTATCATACTAATGAAGAGCATAACGACATGATAACCCATATTTGCTCTTCTTGAATTGGGAGTCCGGTTGAAGCCAGAGCACTTTTTAGGGAAAAAGATAAGCATGTGGTCTTATATTAAGTGGAAGTCTCCTTATAGAAGTTGAATTGAATAGTTCAATTCGAAATCCTAAAAAATAGGCAAAGTTTTAAACTTAAAAACTTGAAAAATTGAAATTCTTCCTGTTGTCACCATATAAGGAAATATTAATTTTGAGAACTTAAAAAGGAGATCCACTGCATTCTTAATGTCATCAGAGAAGGAAATAATGAAGTTTTATATTAATTAAATAGGCTTTGAGAGTGTATTTACAGATTTCCTTAAGAAATAGTGAATCTTTTTATTAATTAAAAAGTTATTGTTTTCCCTAACGTGTTAAAAATCTTGAAAAATTGAAATAAATACTTGGGAATGAGATTCACTGCTTTCGTAATATCACATACAAGGAAATGATAAAGTTTTATATTAATTAGAAATGATCAAATATTAATACAACGATATAGTGAAGTTTATTCTTTCTAAAATTAATTTTAATTACAATTTTATCCCACATTGAAAGCACTTACAAAGAATGAAATGGTCCAATATTTCATGTTGGAATTTTGTGCTTTTATGATAGTATAGATAGAAAGGTAAATATTTAAGGTTCAATGGATGTTTGACATGCACATACTTTCAGATGCCCTTATGTTTTCTTCTGATTACTTGTCTTTTTTTTTGTTCCATTTGCTGCCTTAAAGTTGGAAGCATGAATCATTTATTTAGGTTGGTCAAGTCATTTCATATTCTTAATCCTAGAAACAATTTGCATCCTTGTATGCCTGCAAGCGTGCTGTACAGTTATGTGTCCATGGAGTGACATATTCATGTAACTTGCTTTATATAGGCAACTATAAAGATGGACATGGGTGGACTATTCCATTTGCGGAACGTTGGAAAATATTCAATTCATGTGAACGGCAAAGAAGTACATCCTAAACAGAGTCTAACCCTCACTTCTGGTTCCTTCATTGAGGTATGTTTCTTATTTGATGACAACTGAAGCTAGCTCTGAGTCATCTACCTCTTGCGTCTATTTACTGGGCAAATTGTATATTATTCCTGTCATTGCTGACGTACCTACCATATTAGCTTGTTCTTTAACTTAGCTGATCATGTGACCTTAGTTAATTTCCATTTTTTGTGACTCTCATTTCCAGTTTGGGACTAAAAGGTAATGACTGAGTTATTTAAACCCAAGCATAGGTATTCCTTTTTTCCTGATCTACATATCCCAAACTTAGGTAGTCATCTGATGGTTATTATTGCAACCTGGATGATCGATGTAGAACCGTTTGTCACCCTTATCCTTTTCTTGATTCTAGGAATTATGGGTGAGGCCTCCGTAAAATAGAGTTTAGGAGTTGACATTTGAGCTGTTTGAACTTTGCTATTTCAAGTGAAACTTACTCGTCGGTTTTTTTCCCCACCTCAATGAATTTTTATGTTGAATTTGTTTGCACGGTTAGTGGCTAAAATTGTGGTTATGATTTTGAACAATCTGCTAAATCATCTGTCGCTCTCAAGTCATAGGCAAGTAGTTGCCAGATAACATTCAAAATTCTATTCAGCATAAAATTTGTGGTATAAGTTCATTTTCTGTCCTTAATTCTATAGCTTCAGTTTTGTTTTACGAGATGTAGTTTTCTTTGGTTATGATTAGAACTTCAGGTAAGACCATAATAGATTAATCATTTATTGAAATATAGACCTTACCCTTTGGGCAATGAACCACTGCAGCTTGAGTGACAGAAAGGTTTGAAAATTTGGCTCATCAGTACCTAATGCATATATGTGTACAGTATACATGCAGAGTGAGCATGACAGTTTATATGCTGGTGTCTTGTATAGATAGTCTCTGGTTCATACAAATGACTTTCTGAAATTCCAAATTCTGATACTCCATATTATTTATTTGGTTTGCACATAATTTGTAAACTTATAATAATGATATATTGAAGTACACAATATTTTTTATAACAAGATATATTTTGTGAGAACAGCTACGTACATATAGAGAGAAATGGAGGGAGTATGTTTTTTTTGTTAGGTTATTTTTACGCGACTATGGTTGCTTTTCGTATTTAATGTCGTCTTTCGAGCTTATTTGAATGAACAAGCTGAAAACACAATAGACAACTATAAGCTTTGACAAAATTGCATTATACATGCTGAATGATTTTCTCATTTAGGAAAGATATTCCTTGTTTTTTCCTCTAATGTTCGTCAGGATATTTACAGTGTTTTAATCTGATCGAGGAAATTGCAGGTAAGGGATCTTACATTTTCATTTGAGATTAATCAAAGTGAAGTAAAGCGGTATATAGACATCCCGAAGGAAAGCCAAAGTCAGGATATCAAAGCTTGAACAATTCTCGATAGTCTAAGGAAGTGCTGTCTTTTATCGTTGCACTTTCTGGATATTGTAACATATGCGTTCGTTCCGCTCTGTTTTCTTTCATTTTATTTATATTTTTCCTGTCCAACCCCCGAATTGTAAAGATGATCGTCTATTCATTGTATGGATAGAGTGAATGCAGTTTTACTCGAGTGTTCTGTGGGCTTTAGTAGTATTTTGCAGTGAAGTTAGGTAAAAATGATTAAGAAAATAAATTAACCGATGAATTGATTAAATTACAGGAGTTACAAATGATGTTCAGTTATAGAGGAAACTGCTTTTAATAGGACAATGAAAAGTATTCTCTTCATCCTTTTGGATCAAAAAAGAAAAAGGAAAAAGTAATCTCACCTATGTTTAGAGTGTAGCTTTTTTCCTGTTAACGTATTGTTAATCTGCTAAAGAAAAAAGTGTTACTGTATGTTGACAGTGACTTTCTGATTCCTTTTCGTATATTGCCAAGTTATAGTAGTAGCTAATTGAGTTATGTGCCGATAGTATAAAAATATGTACACAATTAGGTCACTTAACTGCAGGTAACTTCATTTAATAATCATTGATTGTTATACTATAACAAATAGTAACTTGCTAAAACGGTTTAAATTGTACGTAAAAAATCCTTAAAATCTATATAAAATAAATTTATTGTGAATTAATCTCTGAGTTTGTTTCTCTCAATATCCATTTGGAGTCTCTATTGTTGCTAGACGCTGTAATAAGAAAAAAAAATACAAGAAAGAATATATAGGAGTCGCAAACGGAAAAGACAAAGTTGCAGCCTTTTTTATTCTTCTTGTACGAGTATCATTCCTCATTTCTATGTATTTGTATATTGCACGATTGAGAATTTTGAGAACCTAAGCAAAAATGCAGAAGTGAGCGTACCTTAAGGTTCTCTTCTCTCCCCCTTTCTTAGCCAATACCATCAATCTTATTTTTCACTCAAAGTCAAATTTAATCTGATAAATAGAAGGAAAGGAGATAAAAAAGATAAGAGAATGACTTGACTATAATATAGGTCGGATGTTTCCGTGAGCGGTAAGCAGCGGATATCCTCTTATTTTGGGAAAGCTGGTGACTGCGTGTGAGCTCTTTCAAGGCAAAGGGGCGGCTTGATTCGACATTGTTATTTACTTTTATCCGGTCGAGGTGGTTTTTTTTAGCAGCACGTAAGTGTTCTAACTTCCTAACTCATATTCTGGAATAAATCTGATACAATGAGTGAACCATAAGCATTATCGAGTTTTTTATCAACAACTACTCTTATTTTTAATTCAAATCTGGTAACCTTAACCGTACTCAGAAAAGAAAAAAAAAATCGGTTGTCACAATATAATACTGATAAGATTAGGTCGAATTCACGAGGAACCATTATCTAGGTGGTTAAGTCCAAGTTTGTATACTCAAATCTTGTATAGGTAAAAATTGCATGACACCTTATTTGGTCGCACCTTTTTTACTTGTACCCTTTTTATTTTTTCGTTTGTATTCGTACCTGATTTTTTCTTAAAAGCATTTTAAAAAGACGATTTTTCCCTCATTTAATAAAAGACTACTTTTTCTCCAAGCATATGGCATATTGTCTCTTGTCTCTGTCTCTCTCTCTCCTTCTTCGCGGTTTTTTGATTATTCTCTGAAATCAAACAGTTTTCGCCATTGCATTTTGCTTGATTTTGCAACTATTCTTCTCCAACAAAATTAAGTATAATCACAGGTACGATTTTAATGGTTGCTTTTGTACATTTTATTAACTGTGTGTGAGGTTTTAATTTAGGATTAGTTTTATGATTTAATTTCTGGGTCTTTTGTTGATAGTATTCTTAGTTGAATCGTTTCCCGTTTTTATTTGTGCTAAAATAGTTTCCTAGGTTTTACTTTGATCACTGCATTAGTATTAGTGTTTTTAGGTTTTTTGAAATTGTGTTTGTGTTTTTGATGAAAATTCTATATATTCTTTGGTGATTGTTGGAGACGTTGAAATCTTTAAACATTTTGAGACTCAAATTGATGATGCTATTAAAGTATGAAGTTTCTAATACTTCAAGGATAACTTAAGTCTGTAAAGTCTGAAGTTAGAAGGCTTTAAAATATAACTTAAGTCAAATTGTTCTGAAATTTTTAATGATTCAATTGATAATGTTCTGAAGTTATTTTTCTCACCAGTAATTTTTTTCAACAGATGGCATCTAGGAAATCCAAAGCACCTAGAATACCTAAAGCTCCTTCAGTCCTTGTTGCTGTACCTACAAAATCAGGGGAAAGATATATGAGTTTCGAGATTGGTTTGACTGTCCTGCTTACTAGAAGGGGAACCACTATTTGAAGGGTTTAATTACATCTTTCTTGACTCCTGCACAACATGAGAAGCTGAATAATGGTACATTTCAGTATATCATGGTTATGGAGAATTTTCATTGCAGCATGAAGTTGGTTCATTGTTTGATTCTTTCTTGCGTATTCAACAATGATCGAGATTCCATTATTTTCAAGATTTTTGGCCATGACGTGTCGTTCAGCCTTGAAGACTTTCACATTATGTGCGGTTTGAGGATCACAACACATAATGTTGAAAAACCAATTAAACGAGAGAGTAAGATTCTGAAGCGCTATTTTTGGAAGTCTAAGGGTGTGACCTTGAAGGACATTCGAGAGTATATGATACAAAATCAAATTAAAAAGGATGATGTAAATTTCAAACACGTATGCGAGATTGATGAAGATGCTGCGAAGCTTATGAAAATTCTTATTGTGGAGTCAATTTTTTCCGGAAAAAACATGAATCAACTATGTGGAAGGAGTATGCAGCTATTCTTGAAGACGATGAGGCTTGTGTTAATTATCCTTGGGTAAGTGATGGTAGGCTACAATTACGTATTTAGTCGCTTATTGCACTCTAATTCACCGCACTTTAGTTGTGTTGAGTTGTTTTGCATTTATTGTGTGTTTTATGTCTTATAAGAATGATTCCAAGCTACGTGAATGTTGTGGAATTAATTCGAGCTATTTGGAGCTTTGAAGTTTGAGTAAATCCCAAGGAATTAAGTCGGGATCATGTTCGGGGTCGATGACCAAGTTGACGTCAAAACGCAAGCAAAAAGCAAGAGTCTGAGGATTTTGCACTGTTGCGGTGCGTGGTGCACCATAGAAGTGTGTTTTGTTGCATGTTGTCAAGTGTGCAAGCCCCTGATAAGTCCCACTAGAGCCCCACACGGCGCGTCGCCCCATGCGGTGCGCGCCTGTGTATTTTTTACAGAGTAAATATCCTACTTTTGCTGGGAAAGGATAGTTTAGTCTAGGCCCGACCCTACTTGATATGAATACATGGAAAACGTTATTTTCTGGAATTTTGATGTACTTTAGACCTAAGGAAGCTAAGGAGGAGTTGGAAGAACACAAGCACAAGGATTTCATCATTCCTTCCTCACTCAAGACCTGAGTTTGGATCGAATATATGCTTTCCTATACTTTAATTATATTTGTGATAAATTACTCCATGTCTATGAAGTAGTTCCCTTTAGGTTTTGATGGATTTGGTGTATTGATGATTGTTTGTGGATTATAATTCTAGTTTTATGTATTGAAGCGTTTTTGGATGATTTAATTGTTAGACCTATATTCACTTGTTCATGTAATCGAGAGAGACATAACTTGTGATATCTTTGCCTTATATTGTTGGTTGAGTTTATTAATTCTTCTTAGTAATCTAAAGAGGCTAGTTGAATAATTGATTAGACCTAGTTAGGAGAATAACTGAAAGAGGTTTTCCTAAAGACCAATCCACTACGCATTCTTGCATATCTTCACAGAGCTTAAATTGGTTAATATCATAAGGTTGATACTTAATTGAGAGAGGAGTTTCTACTAAACGTTTGAACTAATAATTGAGTGAATTCGAGAGACTCACTTGAACATTAGATGTGAATTATCTAGAGTTAGATCCCGAATAATTATCTTGCACCTATCCTATCAAAACCCTATCTTCTCCCTTTGATAACCTTCTTTGCTTAATCCTGGTCTCAATAGTCATTAGTCAATAGCTTTAGATTCTTAGTTAATTCTAGTTATTAATCATATCAATCTCGATTGTTGATCCTCCTGGATAGCAATCTAGCTAGAAACTACAAGAATACTGTTTAAATCCAATCCCTGTGGATACGATTTATACTATACTATATTTGATTAGCGAGCATAAATTAAGTGTGTGTTTTGTGCTCGTCAAATTTTTGCCGTTGCCGGGTATTGGTAACCAAAAGTGTTTGAAATAGTTTGTAGTGATAATTCAGGAATTCTTTCTTTTTATTTTATTTTTCCCTTTTTATGTTTGGTGTTCTTTGGTTGCGTTACAAGTTAAGATTGGTGCATGACTCGAGCTTCTGCAAAAAAAGTGGTACCATACGAGCTAGACGTAGAACAAAAATGTGACAACTGAGGAAGGAAAGAGATCTCACCGAGAAGCTAGAAAATGTTGGGAAATCCTCAACCCAAGAAACTATGGCCGAAAACAGTGATGATAATGTAAATTTGGCTACAAGAGAGGCAGTCCAACAACGAGAAAAGCTGCACAAGATGCTGAGGAAGAAACTATTAGAGATGCCCAGAATATCTATGAAGAAGAGAGAGGTCACAGACTTGATCAACATCAACCCTTAGTTGCAGACCAGTTCAGAAATATAGCTCCAGGAATGGGAAACCACTTGGTGATTATGCTAGACCGGTCTATAATCAAGAATTATCCAGTGTCAGACCACCTCCAATTGCAGTAAACAATTTCGAGTTAAAGCAAGGGCTGCTTCAAACCCTTCAGAATTGATGTGTCTTCAGATGGAAGCCAAACGAAAATCCAAACACTCATCTAATGAATTTCGAGGAGATTATGAACACTTTTCAATACAATGAGGTGTCGCAAGATACAGTGTACTTAAGGGCATTCCTTTTTTCACTTAAAGATGATGCTAAGGAGTGGCTTCGAAGCTTGATCAGTGGATCGATTAGAACCTGTGAGGAGATGACCAGAAAATTCCTTGATAAATATTTCTCCTCAGCTAAGACGGGAAAGATTAGAAGAGAAATCCATAACTTCTGCCAGAAAGATACTGAAACTGTTTTTGAAGCATGTGAGAGGTTTAAGGATATAGTTAGAAATTGTCAACATAGTGGAATTGAACTCTGGATGCAACTCCAGGACTTTTGGGAAGGATTGACACCGGCCTCGCGTAGAACATTGAGCAACGCAGTTGGAGACCCTTTGATGAAGAAGATTCCAGAGGAGATAGTTACAATTCTTGATGAGTTATCTGAAGATGCTAATCAGTGGCCCTATGAGAGTGCTGAAAGAAGAAGATCAACGGGTGTTCACCAAGTTGATGCTAATACATCTGTGCAGGTAGAGCTTGATGCTATTGCTAAAGAAATACGAAAGATGACCTTAGCCTCGATACAAAATGAGCCTTACGCAGCTTGTGATATATGTGGAAGAGGACACCCTACTTATGAGTGTCAAGCCTCAACCGAGGAAGTGAAGGCTCTGGGAAACTATAATTATAATGCGATGGGTCATAAGCACCCCAGTTTTTCATGGAGTTCACCTGGGGGTACTACGAGTGCATGGAAAGAGAACAACCCCAGACCCCAGGGACAAGGAGCTCATGGTTTTATGAATCAGCAGAGGCAGCAATATCAGCCTCAACAACCCATTCAGTCTGGCATGGAGGATCTCATGAAAACCTTTATTCTGAAAACTGATGAGAGGTTTGAAACTCATAGCTCAGCTGTACGAGAACATGGAGAGGCTATCAAAGAACTGGGCACGGGTTTTCGAAACCTGGAAAGACAGGTTGGGCAGCTAGCAACTCTATTGTCTGAGCGGACTCCAGGAAATCTCCTTGCTGATACCGAAAGAAATCCCAAAGAAACAGCGAATGATGTAACTCTTAGAAGTGGACAAGTGTTGAAGGATCTCACTCCAATCCAAAAAGAGGTGAGACTTGAAAAAGAAAGTGGGGACCAGCTGAAGAGTGATGTTGATAAGAAAAAGAAAGGCCAGATGAAAGCTGGGAAAAAGAAAAAGTAAGAAAACTCGAGAAGGGAGGAACCTGAGGATAACAAGTATATGCCTGCTCTACCTTTCCCTCAAAAGCAAAGTGGAGAAAATCTGGACAAGCACTTTGGGAGATTTCTGGATGTGCTGAAACAGATTCATGTAAACTTGACATTCACAGAAGTGCTCTCACAGATGCCTGCTTATTCCAAATTCTTGAAGGAGATCCTTACGAAGAAGAGGAAGATAGAGGAAACCTTAGTGGTCAAGCTCACGGAGCATTGCAGCGCCATTGCAAAATAAATTCCCACAAAAGTGTAAAGATCCAGGGACTTTTACTATACCTTGCTCTTTAGGAAATATTAACTTTGATAAATCTTTATGTGATACTGGTTCCTCAATTAATTTAATGCCTCTATCTATCTACAGAAAACTGGAGAAGGAGAATGGAGGGATAAGGTCTGTGCCTATATCTTTGCAGCTGGCAGACCAAACAACTATAATACCCGAGGGGATAGTGAAAGATGTGTTAGTTCGGGTGGATAAGTTCGTATTTCCAGTGGATTTTATAGTGGTAGACATGGAGGAAAACAAGGAGGTCCCCCTTATCCTTGAAAGACCATTCTTAGCGACGGGTAGAGCTATATTAGATATACACAAGAGAAAACTCATGCTTAGAGTGGGTGAGGAGATTGTGACTGTTGAGATGAATGTAGAAAAGGGGGCACAAAAGGACAAACCAGCTTCAAGTGTTGAGTGGAAAGTGAAGGGCTCGAAAGAGAAGGCTGAGGTGTGCGAGAAAGATAAGTGTGGGGTGTACCCTAAGAAGGCCGAGAAGAATGCGTCTGCATGGATTTGTGCATTAGTTCAGAAGCGAGGAATGGAGCCCGACTTCGACTTAGACCCTGACTAGATGTTAAGGGAAGTATCCTTTACCTTATGCTTTTTAATTGTGTGCCATGGGAACATGCCACAACTTAAAGTGTAGGGTGGGAGATATTTGTATGTATGGATGTATGTGTGTTTCTTTTTGCTTAGTTTTAGTAGTTAGAGATAGGAAAAAAAACATAAAATTTTTAAAATTTTCAATTTTTTCCGACTATCGATATCATCAACAGGTTTCTTGAGGGATTAAAGCCGATAGATAAAGATAAAAAGAGTTTCTTTTGTTAGGTAGTGCAACAAGTTCCCCTTGGTTTTTCTTTATGCCGCGGTTCTTTCCAAGGGTTTTATTTGAACCGAGTGTAGTTAGTTTTTCTTTTTTTTAGGAAATCTTGTGTTTTGATTTTAATTGATAGCAATATCTCTTGACTTTATTATACCTTGAGAATAGTGAGTGCTTTAGTTGTGACGCTTAGGCTCAGTTTTTGCCTCTTGTATAAGTACCTTAAATTGTATGATCTTAACTTTGCTTAACTGCATTGATTAAAGTGTCTTGATAGTCCGATCCGAAGTGATTTATGTGCCATGTGTGTGAGAGGTTTTTTATTATTTTGTGCATTGCATTTGATGTCTAGAACTTGCCCGTGTGCTTGCAAAGAGAAATAGTAGCTTTATTCGGTCTTGGAAGTGATATAGGAGTTTCTTTGTTGAGCAAGTTATATGATTTTACCCACCTAATTGTTATGTATCTTAGTTAACTCCTTTGAGCCTGTAATCTTGTTTATTTAGCAACCACATTGCAAGCCTTCATTTGTTTGAATTGACCATCTATTTGAACCTTTTACCTCTCATGAGCACTTGAATTTGTTATGAACTTTGTAAAAGTTGAAGTATGGGGTGGTTGGTTTTCCTTTTGAGTGGAACTATTGAAATAAGGAGAAATGTGCACTGTTTTGAAAAAGTAAGAGCCACTTGAATTGAAAAAAGAAAGAAAAATAAGTGTGTGATTGTGAATAATATTCCTTGATAGTGGTAACTCTTGATGTATTTGTGCATAAAGAAGTTAGGAGTTAACGTATATTGATGTGAATGTGGAGTTATGGTTTGACATAAGTGTGGGGTTTTGAATGGTTAATTTTATGTATTAAAGTGCTTATGGAGGTGTAGTCACTCTTATATCTAAATGTATCATACCCAACCCGCAACCTACATTACAACCAAACAAAGTCCTACTTAATGCTTGATTGAATAAGCTCAATTAGTAGAGTATTACACTACGGGAAAGCCTATGGTACGTGTTTTGTGGCATATGAATGTTGTTTCTGAGATTGAGGGAATTCTTTCTATCTTGAATTCCTAATTGTTCTTGAATTTTATGGTGTGTGGAAATACTCTCTATTATTGTGTGAGGGCACTTGATTCATAAAGTAAAGGTAATGTTTGACCTCTGTGTTAGACTAAGTGAGTGGGTTATAAAAAATGTGTGGTGCTTTTGAGTCAAATCTTGAGTCGAGGATGTTACGGTATTGTGCTTAATCTGTTTTAAATATTCTTGGTGTGATGAGTTAGGAGAGTTGTTTAAAAAGGTCGCGTCTATGTGAAGTGTAGTTTGATTACTCGAGGACGAGCAATGGTTTAAGTGTGGGGTTTTCATGGTAGGATATAATTATGTATTTTAATCGCTTATTGCACTCTAATTCAGTGCATTTTACTTGTGTTGAGCTTTAATTGGTAGTGTTTTGCACTTATTGTGTATTTTATGCCTGGTAGGAATGATTTCGAGCTATGTAGATGTTGTGGAACTAATTCGAGCTATTTGGAGCTTTGAAGTCTGAGAAAAATCCCAAGAAATTAGGTTGGGATCGTGTTCGGGGGGTCGAGGACCCAGTCTGGACATCAAAACGCCAGCAAAAAGCAAGACTCTGAGGATTTTGCACTACTGCAGCGCGTGGTGGGCTCCAGCAGTCTATTTTGATGCCTGTTGTCAATTGTAAAATCCCTAATATGTCTCACTAAAGTCGCGCATGGCGCGTCACCCCATGCGGTGCGCCTGTGTATTTTTTACAGAGTAAATATCCTACTTCGGCTTGGAAAGGAAAGTTTCGTCTGGGCCCGACCCTACTTGGTATAAATACATGGAAAAATGTTATTTTCTGGACTTTTGACATACTTTAGACTTAAGGAAGCTAAGGAGGAGTTGGAAGAACACAAGCACAAGGTCTCATCATTCCTTCCTCACTCAAGACCCGAGTTTGGATCGAATTTATGCTTTCCTATACTTTAATTATATTTGTGATGAATTACTCCATGTCTATGGAGTAGTTCCCTTTAGAGTTTTATGGATTGGTGTATTTATGATTTTTTCTAGACTATAACTCTAGTTTTATGTATTGAAGTATTTTTGGATGATTTAATTGTTGGATATACATTCACTTGTTCATGTAATCGAGAGAGGAATAAATTGTTTTATATTTGCTTATATTATTTGTTGAGTTCATTAAATCTTCTTAGTAATCGAAAGAGGATAGTTGAATCATTTATTAGACCTAGTTAGGAGAATAATCGAAAACGTTTTTCCTAAAGACCAATCCACTACACATTCTTGCATATCTTCACAGAGCTTAAATTGGTTCATCTAGTGAGGGTGAGACTTAATCAAGAGAGGAGTTTCTACTAAAAGTTTGAACTAATAATTGAATGGATTTGAGAGACTCACTTGAACATTAGAAGTGAATTATCTAGAGTTAGATCTTAAATAATTATATTGCACATATACTATCAAAACCTATCTACTCCCATTGATAACCTTCTTTGCTTAATCTTGGTCTCGATAGTCATTAGTCAATAGCTTTAGATTCTTAGTTAATTCCAGTTATTGATCATATCAACCTCGACTGTTGATCCTCCTGGATAGCAATCTATCTAGAAACTACAATCCCTGTGAATACGACATTATACTATACTATATTTGATTAGCGGGCATAAATTAAGTGTGTATTTTGCGCTCGTCAAAATGCATCTTATGAGAAGCTTATTACCCCAATGAAACATGCTTTGGACAACAACGACAAAACCAATGCAACAGAGTATATTGTAGGCATATTTCCATATCCATTATGTGTTTGGTTATATGAGCGCTTCCTAGATATTCGGGACAAGTATTTAAAAGATGACGACTACCTTGATGTCCCTCAGGTTCCCATGATGCTTCTTTATCCATCTTTGGGAGAGCCTAAATTTAAAGAACTTTATGCGGATTACTTCAGTAATCATGGTGTAAGTTAATGTTCTTTATTTTTCCTTTTTTATGTTGTTTTGTTAATATGTTGACGTATTAGTTTTATTTTATTTATCCTAATATACTTTTTTTCTATTAAATAGAATATCTGACATTTAGGGTATTGGAGATAATTTATATCAAAGAGGGATTGAATTCAGTGCCTTTAATTGGACAATTACCATGCAACCACAGTCTTTCAAAGGTACTGAATCCGGTTCCTCCAACTAGTGAATTACCATGTAGTCAGAGTCGATCAAAAGAAACCAATCGAACTCCTGTAATTGGAGAATCACCTCGTACCCAGAGTCGTTCTAGACGTTCTACAATGGCGTTTGATGATGAATTAGTTAACGCAATATGTCGTGTTTAGTCTGTGTTTAGTTTTGGTTATGTGATGTTTTGCTCTTTATTTTGCTGAACTTTAGCATTTTTTTGAGCTGATGTTTTGTTTTGTCTTTGTAAAACTACAACATGTTTTGTCTGCAGTTTTTGTTCTGTTTGTGATGAACTTCAGCATTCTAGGAGCTGGAGTTTTGTTTTGTGTTTTGTAAAGTAAAGCATGTTTTGTTTGCAGTTTTATTTTGTTTTTTATGAACTTCAGCATTCTTGGAGCTGAAGTTGTGTTCTGTTATTGTCAAACTATAGCATTTTTTGTGTGAAGTTTTTATTCTGTATTTTGTTGAACTTCAGCATTCTTAGAGATTTGTATTTGTAAAACTACAACATGTTTTGTCTGAAGTTTTTGTTCTGTATTTGCTGAACTTCAACATTCTTAGAGTTGAAGTTTTGTTCTGTGTTTCTATTTTTTGAAATTGTTGTGTTGTTTCTATTTCTATACTAGAGGGTAATGAGGGATGTTAAAAACCATACAACAGAAGAAAGGTGCATGATCACGAAAGAAGTTGTTCAAGAATTTTGATGGGACGAGAGATTTGTTATTGTGGACGAGGTTGTGAAAAAAGTCAAGGTAGGCTTATTTACAGAGAAGTCTTTTTTCCTGCTAATGTTATTCTTTTATTCAAAATAATCATTGTTAGTAATTTTTATAGGAACATTTTGATAAGAAGTTTGAAAGGTTGTTTGAGATTGTCAACAAGTCAAAAGGAAGAGATGATGTCGATGCAAATTTTGAATTCATGATAGCGACAATATGATAGGATGAACGACTCCTTTGAACCTCAATTTGATGTTAATGCTACTCATGATGGACTGCATAAAGTCACAGATGAGAATGTAAGAGATGAGCAAGCAGTTGTTGAAGGCCAAATTCAAGTATTCGAGCAAGTTCAATGTGTTGAATGGCAAGTTGAAGCGGAAGGTTCTAGTGTTGATAGACTGAGCAAAGTTGCTAGATATGATGAACAGTTATCAATCGAGATATAGGAAGCAAGAAAGGTGCATATGATGAAGTTGTCGGTACTGAAGAACATGTACCGAGTTGTGATGTAGGTACTCCTATTGCAAAAGGCAATGTGTTTATGGGGGTAGATGATGAACCCGTTGGTACTGAAGAACATGCACCAAGTGATGTGGATACTCCTATTGGGAAAGGAAATGTATTTGCGTAAGCATTATCTATTTGCCAAGAAATTTTAGGTGGAGAGACGCAGGAAGTTGTCATTACAGGATAAATATGTTCTATGTTCCCTCTATAAATATGCAGTGGAAGTTGAAAATAATGGTACTTCAATTGATACGACTCAAAAACTCTCCGATGATGCTTCATTGTATGAAGATAGAGTCGAGAAAATACTTCCGCAGAATACTCCAAAGCTCGCCGATGATGCTGCACCATTGAATGAAGCTGGAGCTGCTGAGATCAACAAAGGTATGCAGTCTGGCGATAGCGCAGTGGGAGGTAAATGTCAAGGTATTCTATACATCACGAACTTATTACATTTGATCCAAGTTTTTATTTTCAGTTTGAGATTTTACATACTTTCGTTTATTTTTTGTGCTTTTTGATGATTATTCAGAAAGACTCGATGCAACCGAAAAAGAAATTAGTGAGATCATTTTGCTATATGAAAAAGGAGAAATACATCTCTTCCTACCTGTTGGCTCACAGACAAGTGTGAAGTGTCTTTGTAGTATTTTCAAAATTTAGTCAGTATTATTTAATATTTTTGCTTTTTTTTTGCTTGATGATATAGGCATATCTGAATGCAAGAGGATCCGTTGGTATGCAAACACCATTCGTGTCGCAACACTTGGATCAGATAGTTATCTTTTTAGCAAATATACCACTAGGGTGGGTGCCTAGTGGCTAATATATATATATATATATATATATATATATATATATATATATATATATATATATATATATATATATATATATATATATATATATATATATATATATATATATATATCTAAAATCCAAAAATAGGAATCCCGTGTTTACAATTTGTCTAAAACCAAAGCTAAAAGAGATAAAGCTAAAGCTAAATCTAAGAAATTGCACGTGCTAACCATTGCAATAGACATCATAGTCCACTCCCAACATATGACAGTGTGTGTATCCCATAAGCCAAAGGCAAAACCACAAAGTAGCACCTCTAATGCTCTCACCAGGTGCCAAGTTCTTCATTCCAAAGGACAAGGCAAATGTGAATCTCAATCCAACACCATCAACTTCTGGAACTGACCTACCATCCAAGTACCATATGATTTCTATGAAACTAAGCGTGTACTTCAATTTTCTGGACTTAAAGATGAAGCATGAACGATCCTCAATTCCAGTACCATTGAGCAACATCAATTGAAGGAAATACCATATAGTTTTCTCCAGCTTCATGTTCAATGACATAGACTGCCAGTGAACATAGAAATAGAAGCCTATTGCCTGAATTACAAACCAAACCCAAGCACTGACCTATCAACTCCAGGATGGTCATATAACCATGCCAATACCACTGAATAATTCCATAACAACACCTAGGTCATCAAGAATAGAGAAATAATCTGTTAACATACCGGATTCCTGCTTGAATGTAACATTTGAACCTTCTGAGGATAATGTTAGAGTAGAGTAAGGATCAACCTGCAAGCTTAACCTATCTCCAAACTTAACAAAGCATAATGCGTACCAGTAGCTTAGACTAACAACTATGTCACTTTGTGATCTCATTTGTATAGAAACCAACTGCCTGCTTGGATAAGCTATTCCATACACCCCTAGTTTACTACTAGACTGAGCATGATACCATGCTAATATCACTAGAAAGTGACCTAACAATATACAGAACATTGTACCAATAAAAGAGCAAGTAACAACTGACAATGTACTATCATATCTATTCATCAATCTAGTGGTCTTCTTTTTTGCAATCCTAACTTTAAGATTGGGAGGTTGTGATTTATCAAGGTTGAGAAGCCTCCTCCCTGCACTAAGCAGTTCAGAGAAGGAATGAAACTGAAGTGTACCTGCAAAAGAGAAAACAAGGTTAGCTAAAAAATCTGCCTGGTGTTGCCTTCCCTTATTACATGCTAGAAAATGACATTGAAATGCTCCTTAAACTATTTGATTCTCTTAACTTTAGCCAAAATGCACCAAGGTGGATCCCAAATTCCATTAATAATCTCCTTCATCATAAGATAATCTGTCTCCATTATAAGAGGATGCAAATCATGGTCCACACAGAAAGACAGTCCATCCCTAATTGCCCTATCCTCAACTACTATATTTGTTGTTTCCTCCAATTTTTGTGCCTTAGCATACACAAAATCTCCTACACTGTATCTCACAACAAAACATATAGAGCTAGGGCCAGGGTTACCTCTTGATTCCCCATCTGTATTGCACTTGTACCATCCAGTGTATGGGAATCACGATGCTACTCTTTTGGTCACAGTAATAGGCTCGTACACCTTAAAGAACTTGATCATATCGAGCCAAAGATAAGGTATGTGAGGAAACTAACTATACCTAGTTTTTTTATAAGAAGTGCAATGTCTTATTGTTCTCATGAATGACTCTTTGAACTGACACTGATCCCCCATTCCTATTTGTGTTTTTCATCTTCCAAAGTTCCCAAGTAATGATTGTAGGAGCTACTTGATATAGAGGCTTCAGCTTTGGACAATAAGAAACATTCCACCATGCCCTAATCACCTGATATACCTTCACCAATGGAACAGTGATCCCAATATCACTTAAAAAGGTCCTCCAAACCCTAGTTGTAGTAACTCCTGTCAAGAAGAGATGATCATAAGATTCCTCTTGTGGTGCTATACAACACCAACACCTGGACATATAAATGTACCCTTGCCTTCTCCAAATGTCATCTGTAGCTAGTTTGAACCTCCATAAATAGAAAGAAAGAGATCTTGAATGGCAATCCTTTAACCCACATATTCTTGATTCTGGATTAGGATCTTCCCTACGTCTCGCAAGATGCCAAGAACTACTCACTGTAAACCTTCCAGAAGAAGTAGGTTTTCACCAAGGCCTATCCTAGAATCCTTCACTACCTTCATACTGTACCCGATGCTTGATGTTATCAGCAATGTCTTCTGTAAATGATTGATCAATCAGCTCCTCATTCCATCCATCTCCTTGCCTCAATTCAATTACCTCTTGTAGCTCCTCGTTGATGTGATAATATAGAGGTACAAGACTTTGTGGTCCTAAACCTCCACCACATATTAGCAAACAGTGCTTTGGAGACATCAAATAAGGATCTGAAACCCAGCCCACTTTCCTCTTTTGGAAGACATAACTTCTACCGTGATGCCCAATGCATGCTTCTCCCTTTCTCCTTTATACTTTAGAAGAATCTTGCAAATAGTATGCAAGTGTTCTATGATTTTATTAGGTGGATCCAAAACTAAAAGCATATGAATTGGCATGCTCTGCAGAACACTACTTATCAAAGTGGCCTTACCTCCAAAAGATAACAACTTCCCTTTCCATTAGTGTAACTTAGCCTTCACTTTCTTAATAATATCATCATAATAATCCTTCCTCCTCCTAGTATAGAATATAGGGCACCCTAGATAAGTAAAAGGAAATGCATCTCTAGTGAAGTCTGTGAGATCTCCAACTACTTGGAACAAAGCATTGGCTGCCTTAAAGTGCATATAATATGAGCTCTTTGCCTTATTGTTCAACTGCCGTAAGATCTTATCATAATCACTCAACACTTCATACTAAATTTCCTCCCAACTTCTTTGGTAAGGATTTTGTGTTCTCTTTGGCTAGCTCATTTGGAATACCTCTACATGTTTATTTGGCTACACAAAATGGCACACATGCTAGTCGTGCTAAGGTTAAGGTGGAGGTGAATTTATTATTGTAATTTTCCTCAAAGAATCAAAATTGTAGATGAGGGGGATGAGACTGGACCTGAAGAATCAAAGTGGATTAAAATTAGGTATGACTATATGCCTAAGTATTGTAGAACTTGTAAAAAGCAAGGGAATAAGGAGAGTGAGTGCTGGGTAGTTAATCCTAAGGTCAGGCGATTTGAAGAAGATGTAGTTGATGAGGGCAAGGGAAAGGAGCAGGTTGGTACTGCAGCAGCTACTACAAAAGTTCTAACTAGTGGTAACGTCCCAGGGAAACCTCTTCTGAATTTTTTAGTTCATTCCCTAATATTTCATACTAAATATGCTGAAGTTTTGTCCAGCAGTCTGCAAATTTTGTAATGAGTTTTTCCGAAACTTCAGACAAAACATGTCAAAGTTTTTTAGTTCATTTGCTAAATCTTTAGACTAAAAATGCTGAAGTTTTATCCTGCAGTATGTAATATTCTAATGAATTTTTGCAAAACTTCATACTTATCCTTTTAGGCTTGAAGTATTACTTTATATAAATATGAATACTTCATACATAAATGTCTTTAGTTTTTTATTGTATATATGCGTGTTTTTTCTTGCTGAAGTGATTGCGTACTTTTATAGAATGCAACCAAACCTGTAAGCCGCCAATAAAAATGAGTGGTTTGTACTTCATGCAATATATAAACAAATTTTTTTAATCCTAGATCTTATTTTTCTTTATTTCTATGAAAACAATCACATTTCACATATATCAATCAATTATGAAAGTCTAAATTCAGGATATTTATCTTCCTTTAGAATGAATTTTTTTCCCAAGGATTATTGAACGTTGAAGTATTTTTCAGTGGGTTTCTTAGAATATGGATGAGGCAGTGGAGAAGACAAGAAATTTATTCTGTTATGACCAATTTGTTTACAACAACTGCATTTGGTAGACTTCAGTCGTACTAATTCAGTCGCAAGAATATACCTCTTCTTTTGTCTTTGTGACGACCCGATCGGTCTTTTAGAGCATTTACACTTCACTTGGTAGTCTGGGGGCACGCGTAGCTCCGTATAATGTATTAGGACTTTTGTGCAAAATTTGAGTTATTTTCGAGTTGATTTGATATGTTTTGGCGCCAATTTTTGGAAGTCGAAAGTTCATTAAGTTTGATTTGAGGTGCATTTCGTCGTTTTGATGTTGTTATGCGTTATTTGAGGCTTCGAGTAAGTATGTGTTATGTTATGAGACTTTTTGGTATGTTCGTACGGGGTTCTGAGGGGCTCGGGTGAGTTTCAGATTGGTTTGCGTTGTGTTGCGCTCATTTTTCTTATGTTTTGATGTCGTATCTTCAAGCATAAATAATATCATATTGAACAAATGAGCTCCAATTTCTGTTTTGATTGAAGCATTAGATCCGTATCATAATTACGGACCCGTAGCAAAAGGAATCGTTGAATTTGGACATTGTACGAGGATTTTGAGGTCATTTAACTAAGAATTGGGTTGCTAAATTTTTTAGATTAATTACGAAATTGCCACTGACGTCTTATTTAAAAATTATGCACATTTTCAAATATTGAAAGCAACATATCTCCTTCATTATAAGGTCAAATAGAGTGATTCAAAAGCCTTTCGTGACTAAAATTTCACAAGGAAACCATTAGAGGCACCAAAAGCAAGTTTTGGGATCATTTGACACGTAAAACGAGGTAGAACAACTGGACAAAAATACTTAATATTGAAGGTTTGTTTATTTGGTCATATTTTGAGTTGGGGAGCTCGGATTTGGACAGTTTTTTGAGGCGATTTTCACCATATGGATTGGATTAAGTGTTCTATACTCGATTTTGTTTATATTTCCTGTATCCATCTTCGTTATTGGCATTTGATTGATGATTTCAAAGTGAAATTTTGGGGTTTTGTCTAAAATTTCATAAAGTGAATTTTTGAGTTTTGAACATCGATTCAGATTTGTATTTGAGTGAAAGTAGTATGGTTGGACTCGTAATTGAATGGGTTATCGAATTTTGTGAGTTTTGTCGGGTTTCGAGGCACGGGCCCGGGTTTGACTTTTTGATCGATTTTGGGATTTTGATTAAAGATTCCACCTTTATCAATTGGGTTTTTTTTCTTTGGAATTATTTGATGTATTTGAGTTGCTTTTGGCTAGTTTGTAGCCGTTCGGATGGTTGTTACGCACGAGATTTCCTCTTTTTGGAGCATCATTTGTCTTGCTGGGTATTGGTTTTGGCTTGTTCGCGGTAAGTAATTCTTTTAAACTTAGTGCTGAGGGTATGAAACCCCGCAATATGCATTATGTGATTGATATTAAGGTGACACACATGCTAGGTGACGAGCGTGTGGGCGTGCACCCTGTGAATTGGGACTCTGTTGTTTCCATGACACTGTATAATGGCCCTATTCTTGTTGATATTTGTGTTTTCACCATGTGATAAAGTAATTGAGCTGTCAATCATGCCAGATATCATGTTCAGGCTTTATGCCGATACTGTTGAGACCCATAGTGTTCGTTTCTTTTTGTCATTTCACAGACTTCGTTGATATTTTGTACTCAGTCATATTCATGCATTCATATCATATCTCAATCTCAGTTATTATTATTGATACATCATATTATTGTTGTCGGGCTAGTTTCATGACTNTGTCCGTGCAGCATGTGAGTTGTCCGTGCGGATCAAGATATTGATACCGTAGCACGTGCGTTATCTATGCAACACGTGAGTTTTTCGTGCGGATCAAAATATTGATATTATACCACATGAGTTGTCCGTGCAGATTATAGATCTTGGACTATAGGAGCCCCTCTGGAGTCTGAACACCCCCAGTGAGCGCAGTCGACTATAAATGCGTGTGGATCAGGCTGCACGCTGCAATAGTCATTGTACATTGTTGAGTGTCTGAGGGTGCTGAGAATTGAGCAATGAGATTGAGTACTTTGAGAGTGTGAGTACATGATTCATCTCTGAGATACATGGCATATGCATGCACACATGACATATAGGAATAAAGATGCATTTTTCCTCATAATATATAGTATCACGTCATCCATGACTTATTATGCACATTGATATGTGGGCATAGAGAGGTATTTTACACTTGTTATTTGGAAATGAAACATCTTATTTATTGTTGAGAGGATTTTGAGAAAAATCAGAGCTTTCAAACTTACTTGTATTTCGACATTTTCGGCAAAAGATTTTAGTTCTCACTATGATATTTGAAAAGCATGCCTATTTTTTTTCTGGAACTGTGAATGAGTTGAGCATTTTACTTCTAATATACCCCTTTTATTACTTGTATTACGCTGTTATGAACTGTTGTAGAATACCGGTATTGGACCCGACCTTGTGATAACTCGTCACTACTTTCAACCTAAGTTTAGGTTTGTTACTTACTCAGTACATGAGGTTGATTATGCTGATACTACACTTCAGCACATTGCGTGCAGATGTTGGCTGTTGTTGTTGTTGCTGTGTTCGTTGGTTGCTGGATTTGAAGATGTACCTGCGTCCTTAATGAAGCTGCCTTTTTTTTTCGAGGTAGCCTTATATTATGAAACTCTGTTTATGTACTTTTCAAACAGACCATATATTTATTCATTTTAGTTTTGTAAATTCTATTCTTAGAAGCTCATGATTTGTGCTACCAATCCTTGGAAAATGTATAAAATTCAGTAAATTACTTTCATTTAATTGTCTTGTTGATATTATTGGAATTGGATAATTATTAGTTGGCTTACTTAGCGGGTTGGGTTAGGTGCCATCACAACTAGTGGATTTGGGTTCGTGACAAGTTGGTATCAGAGCTCTAGGTTGATAGGTTCCACAAGTCATGAGCAAGTGTCTAGTAGAGTATTGCAGGTCGGTATGATGACGTCCATACCTATCTTGGAGAGGCTACATGACATTTAGGGTACTACCCTTCTTTCTATCCTTATCGTGTGACATTGATTCAGCATGAAGCGTAACTCTTTGACTTCCTTCCACGCATTCGTGTGCGCACATGAGCCCTCGGTATCAACTTGCATCAACGACTTGTGATTTCATGGTTGAGGTGCGAGATGTGATTGTGGCATGCTGATGACGGGCCAGTCTAGAGGACTTGATGCCGAGTTTTTTTTTGTATCTTGAGTACGGAGATTTCGATTGTGTGAGCACCTACTTTTGGGACTTATATATCCGTTAGTGTCCTTATTAGTGGGATTTGTGATTTAATGACTGTGTGGTGAGTATGATTTGACTGTGAGATTGTGTTTGGATTGATCGAATATGACGAGAAGGGTTTACTTGAGATGTAGCAAGGACTAATGTGTGTTTGATTTCTGTCTTGATCTGGCGTATGGCCTCGAGTTATGGGTGTGTTGAAAGATTTCTCATGTTATTTAGTTGTGGAATGAAGTAGATCTTCATGTCGTGTTATGAGTTCAAACTCAGGAAGATTAAGTGATTGCATAATAGTTATGATTGTGAAAGGGCATTGAAAGATGTCAGTGGAGGCTAAGCAGTTGGGTTATCTCCTGCGGGGTGTCCTGAGATTGTGTGATCCCTATGTTGTTTTGTAGCGAGTTCTCTTTTACCAGTGGATTATATGTGTTGCAATTTGAGTTTGAGTCGCTTAGGAGAGTTGGCGTGACTACTATAAGGATGTATACGGTATTTGCAGATGATTTGAGGTATTAGATTGGTGGTGTTATCAGAGCTTATGAAGGATTTAGTTAAATCTCACTACAATATGGTGGCAGTAATAGAGTATGATCATTGTGAGTTATTGTGTGTTATGATCTATGGCTTTGAGCCAAGTGGGGGAGCCTTCTATTGATAAGTTGATTGCACGATTATGTGTTATACTGGTGAATCAATTATGACTTGAAGAGGTGGAGATTGAGAATGACTTGAGTAAGGAAATTTCTGGATACAGGTTGTATTACACTCTATGGGTATATGAGAATCATAAAAATAATTGAGTAGTTATTCGTGAAGGATGTAGTGTACATGGAGTAGGAATTGCTTGGTTTCTTAGGAATGTGGGTTACTCCCTTGGGTGTTGGTGTGCTAATGGAGCATAGGTTCGTTCGGCCCGTTTGGTCGGTTTAATTGAGATTTGAGAAGAGTGGATGACTCTCGAGAATGGTTCTAATGAATTCAAGATTTATATGTAGTGATTTGGAATTTTCAAGAATTGTATATGGCTAGAAATTGGGAGTTACAATGGACAGTGTCGAGACTTGTGGCATTTTTATATCATTGTAGATTATGCATTTAAGTATTAACAAGGTGAAAGAAACAAATTTAGGGTCACATAGGGTCTCTTTAGAGTGGGTGTCTCGGTTGTGGTGCTTCGGGGGTTCTTAATAGGGAAGTCAGCGACTTAGGGGATTTAGGGCATTGTTGTTTTATACTAGGGTCTATTATGTGGTGACTTTTGGTTAGGGATCATAGTGTTCTAGCAAGGAGAAGTATCAATTTGAAGGCGATTTGGAAAGGACTTGGAGGAATAGGATAACTTAGTAGTTGGTTGGATCAACACAGTAATGGATAATTGGTTCCTTGGGTACTTATGACGTGGCTAGCCTCTACTGGTGTTTTGTGTCAATGCTCTTCGTTTTTGGCGACTTGCGTGGCCTGGTTGTGTTAGAGAGATTTAATTCTGATGGTTTGATTATGTGTAAATGAGTTTCAGAAGGTTCTCGATGGTTACTACCATAGCTCGGGGTGTATATTTCCTACCAGTGTGTGGAACATGTTGTGTATTATGACTATCTCGGGGATGAAATCAAATGGAAGGTCTTTGGCTAATTGACTATGTAGTTGCTGGTGACCCGGAGTGGACTATGAAGTCTCATATTTTTCATATAAGGGCATGGTAGACGCGGTGTGTTGTGTGGGATTTGAGACTCGCATGTGCTAGGTCACATTTAGTTTTGGAGGGAAGGTCACAAATTCGTAGGCAACATGGACGGTCTCAGATGACTAAGTAAATGATGGTACTATTTGGTGTGGCTTGAAGAAGGTACATATTTCAGAAGGGGAAATGTGTTTGACTTATGGATACTTCACTGGTACTGCGGCACCGTCCTGGTTGATCGACTGCTGATATTCGTATTTTGCTATGTGGCACGGAAGAATTTTAGAAGTATTCCTCGTGGGTTGATCGTGTATGAGAGATGTGTTAGGCATTCTAGCGTTGGAGTTGGGATCAGATAGGGTGATTCGTGTGTTCTATGAATTTGGAGACTGGAGTTCTCAGGAGCGGATTGTTTCATGGTTGTGGACTGTGAAGTCATGGCCGAAGCTACCAGATGATAGTATGTGTTATGATTCAGTCATTGCGGGCTTTCAGAGGTTTATTTATCTATTTGCGGGTGCCCGGAGATGATTGGGAGTCCATTGGTAGGCCCAATTAGGATGTGTATTCTACACCGAGTCGGGTTAGTTGGCTCCATAGATATTGTTGAGGGATGTGTCATTAGGTTGTTGCTGCGCTTATTCATGTTATGAAATTTCTGTGAGTTACTCTTCTATGCTACAAGGAGTTGTGATTCGTTTGTTTCAGGCACACGTGGTGCGGTTCTATTGTGGTCTTATAGCGGAAATTGAGCGAGATGAGTAATTGGGTATTTTATGATTGAGGGCATATTGGTGATGTTCTTTCGGGTGTGGTGTGGAATTGTGTCATCTGATTCTCCGTGGTTATGGTAATGCACTTTAGGTACTTGATGTCGAATTTTGCGTGGTTATTGATTTTGAGAAGGGTGGCTCGAGGTATATGATATGGACCATCATTTGGATGGAGTCGCGCATTGAAACGAAGTTATGTTGAGGTATGAACCTTTGTGTTAGAGTGGGGTGAGGGTTCTACGGTGTGTGATAGGTTCTTAGCATTTCGTTGTGGGGGTACCCGTTGAGCTTACGGTAAAGTTCTCTTGATTGGGTCGTTTTCTGATTGAATACATTTGGATTGTTGCTTATTGGTGCATTGATTGCACGGTATGTGTCTTTGAGTAGTATTGGTGTTGCGTGTCAGTAGAGTAGTGGGGATAAAATGGAGTCGTCGGATCTAGGATGGGTGCTATCGGATCTGATTGCGGTATATTTGGAAGGATATCGGAAGTCGGCTTAGGAATTGGCTATAGTTCTTGTTGAAGGAGAGAGAGCTCCATGCCTTTTTTATTTGATGAATAGTTATGAGTTTCTGCGTGTTCTTCCATTAACGGCAGTGTACGAAGGTTTTAGGATGAAGTTTTGTTAGGTATGAGGTTTATTACCGTAATTGGGTTGTTTTGAGCAGCTACTGTGATCAGAGATTTTACTATGGGTATTTGAGTTATGTGGTATATCCTGTGATTGTAGCTTGGGTTATGGTTGGGGTTTGGTACAACTTATTCAGACTTATACAGTGTGTAGGTTGCGAGATTCAGATCTTGTAAGAAATTCCAAATGTTGGAAATTGGTTCTAAGGCTTGTGGGCTAGGTTGAATTGAGAAATTTCAGTTATGTTGCATTATCGGACCTGTATGGGATAGGGTGATGTGGGATCACCCTTGCGTATGTGCATGGTAAGATTATACGGCGGTTTGATGGTTTTGGGAAAAACTCTTGGCACGTTTGAGGACGAATGTATGTCTAAGTGTGGGAGAATGTAACGACCCGACCGGTCTTTTAGAGAATTTGCATGTCGCTTGGTAGTTTGGGGAACGAGTAGCTCCGTATAATGTATTAGGACTTGTGTGCAAAATTTGAGTTCATTCCGAGTTGATTTGATATGTTTTGGCGCGAGTTTTTGGAAGTCGAAAGTTCATTAAGCTTGATTTGAGGTGCATTTCATCATTTTGATGTTGTTATGTGTTATTTGAGGCTTCAAGTAAGCTCGTGTTATATTATGAGACATTTTGATATGTTCGTACTGGGTCCCGAGGGGCTCGGGTGAGTTTCCGATAGGTTTGCGTTGTGTTGCGCTCATTTTTCTTGTGTTTCGACGTCGTTTCTTCAAGCATTAATAATATCATATTGAACAAATGAGCTCCGATTTCTGTTTTGATTGAAGCATTAGATCTGTATCATAATTACGGACCCGTAGAAAAAAGAATCATCGAATTTGGACATCGTACGAGGATTTTATGGTCATTTAACTAAGAATTGGGTTGCTAGATTTTTCGGATTAATTATGAAATTGCCAATGAAATCGTATTTAAGAATCTGCACATTTCAAATATTGAAACCAACATATCTCCTTCATTATAAGGTCAAATGGAGTGATTCAAAAGCCTATAATAACTTAAATTTAACAAGGAATCCATTGGAGGCATCAAAATCAAGCTTTGGGATCATTTGGCACGCAAAACGAGGTAGAACAACTGGCAAAAATACTTAATATCGAAGGTTTGATCATTTGGTCATATTTTGAGTTGAGGAGCTCGGATTTGGAAAATATTTGGAGGAAATTTTCACCATATGGATTGGAGTAAGTGTTCTATACTCAATTTTGGTTATATTTCATGTATACATCCTCGTTATTAGCATTTGATTGATGATTTCAAAGTGAAATTTGGGGGGTTTTGTCTAAAATTTCATAATGTAAATTTTTGAGTTTTGAACATTGATTCGGAGTCGAATTTGAGTGACAGTAGTATGGTTGGATTCGTAATTGAATGGGTTATCTAATTTTGTGAGTTTTGTCGGGTTCCGAGGCGCGGGTCCGGGTTTGACTTTTTGGTCGATTTTGGGATTTTGATTAAAGATTCGACCTTTATCGATTGGTTTTTTTCCTTTGGCATCATTTGACGTATTTGAGTTGCTTTTGGATAGTTTCGAGCCATTCGTATGGTCTTTACGTGAGAGATTGCCCTTTTTTGGAGCATCGTTTGGCTTGCTGGGTGTTGGATTTGGCTTGTTCGAGGTAAGTAACTCTTCTAAACTTATTTCTGAGGGTATGAAACTCCACAATACGCGTTATGTGATTGGTATTAAGATGACACACATGCTAGGTGATGGGCTTGTGGGCGTGCATCCTGTGAATTAGGACTCTGTTGTTTCCATGACACTGTATAATGGCCCTATTCATGTTGATATTTGTGTTTTCACCATGTGATGAAGTAGTTGAGCTGTCAATCATGCTAGATATCATGTTTAGGCTTTATGCCGATACTGTTGAGACCTATAATGATCGTTTCTTGTTGTCATTTCACAGGCTTCATTGATATTTTGTACTCAGTCATATTCATGCATTCATATCATATCTCAGTCTCAGTTGTTATTATTGATACATTATATTATTGTTGGCTGGCTAGTTTCATGACCTTGTGAGCTTGTGAGTGAGACTAGAGAGATTGATGACTGAGTGAGGCCGGGGTCTGTTTGTGAGGATATTTATACCATAGCACGTGAGTTGTCCGTGCAGCATGTGAGTTGTCCGTGCGGATCAAGATATTGATACCGTAGCACGTGCGTTATCTATGCAACACGTGAGTTTTTCGTGCGGATCAAAATATTGATATTATACCACATGAGTTGTCCGTGCGGATTATAGATCTTGGACTATAGGAGCCCCTCCGGAGTCTGAACACCCCCAGTGAGCGCAGTCGACTATAAATGCGTGTGGATCAGGCTGCACGCTGCAATAGTCATTTTACATTGTTGAGTGTCTGAGGGTGCTGAGAATTGAGCAATGAGATTGAGTACTTTGAGAGTGTGAGTACATGATTCATCTCTGAGATACATGTCATATTCATGCACACATGACATTGTAACGACCCGGCTGGTCGTTCCGAGAGTTTCGCCTCGTTTCTCTCATTTCTGCTTCATTTTATGTGGTTCAACTTCATTTATGTGTGTTGGATCGGTTGGTTCGGGTTAAGAATGGTCTTGGTGAGAATCGAGGCATTTAGTCTCTCAAAGTAGCCTAGTAGTTGAGAAAGTCAACTGAGAGTTGACTTATTGGTGAACGACCTCGGAATTCATATTTTATGGCTCGAATAGCTTCTTTAGGTGATTCGGGACTTAGGAGTGTGTTCGGAATGAAGTCTTGATGTCCGATGTAGAATTAGACTTGAATTGGCAAAAATTAGTTTTTGGCGATTTTCGGTCGGCAGTGGAAAATAGGATATCGGGGTCGGAATGGAATTCCAGAAGTTGGAACAGGTCCGTAATGTCATTCTAGATATGTGTGCAAAATTTCAAGTCAATCGGAGGTGTTTTGGTTGGTTTCGGCATCGTTAGCGAAATTTAGAAGTTTCAAAGTTCATAGGTTTGAATTTGATATAATTTTGGTGTTTTCATGTTGTTTTTGGTGTTTCGAAGGCTCGACTAGGTTTGAATAATGCTATAGGGTGTGTTGGTATGTTTTGTAGGGGCCCCGAGGGGCTCGGGATTGATTTCGGATGCTTGGCGGAGTTTTAAAATTGGGAAGTTGCAGCAAATGGCTGCCAGTGTAAGTTTCTGGTGTTGACCGCACCTGCAGATGGATAGAGGCAGATGCGATTCCACAGGTGCGAAAGTCCATGCGCAGGTGCGAAGGGAGTCTAGGCAGGAGGAGTCCGCAGGTTCAAAGGGATGGCCGCACCTGCGAAGCCGCAGGTGCGGAGAAGGGGTCGTAGGTGCGAGAATTTGGTCCGTTAGTGGGTTTTCGCAGGTGTGCACTAGGGACCACAGGTGCGATGAAAGGTCCGCAAGTGCGGAATTGCTGGACATGTAGTATAAAAGAAGCCTCTGTGAAATTTTAGTCATTAACCATTGTTGCATGCGGTTGGAGCTCGTTTGAGGGCAATTTGAAGAGAGAATTCGTGGGTCTTCTGTAGAGGTAAGTTCCCAGGTTATTAAAGTCGTTTCTATGCTATTTTGTTCGGATTAGGCTTGTAAATTGAAGGATTTAAAGTAGAAAAAGGTTAGGAAAAATGGGTGGAGGATTGAAAAATTCTTTTGGCACTTTGGGTAGGCAATTATGGTCCAATTGGGGTGTTTTTGGTATATGTAGAATCGTGGGAGGACGAGGTTTCTTGTGATGTAAATTTTATCGGATTCTGAGGCGTGGGCCCGGGGCTCGGGTTTGGCCGAATTTTGAGATTTTTGTATAAATTGATAGTTTTCGATTGGGTTGAGTTCCTTTGGTATATATTAATGATGTTAAATTGGGTTTGGTTAGATTTGGAGCAATCATGAGCCAATTTGAGGGGCAAGAGCATAGCGGACTAGTATTGTGGCCCGGTAGAGGTAAGTAATGGTTATAAATCTTGTCTTGAGGGTATGAAACCCCGGACTTCATATTGCTCACAGATTTTAGAATGGCGCACATTTCAGATGACGAGTATGTGGTGTGCACTGATTTTTGGATTGGACTTGGTCCTCTCCGCGGCAGCTATTGAGTTGCGTATTTTTCTCTAAATCATATGTTAAACTATGTTCTAAAGATTTTTGCTATATTTGGGCTATAATCCATGTTTGAGGCCTCGTGCCGACTTGTTTAGACCCCTTGGGGGCTTTTTACTGCTGTTTTTCTCACTGTTTATTGATGATTTCACTCAGTCACATTGTGCTTACTATTTTGGAAACTCATCCTAATTTACACTACTTTGAGATTTAAAAATGATGGTTTGGGTCGAGTACCCTGTTTTACTGATTTGACCGAGGGGCTTTTGAGAGGTTCTGACTGAGTGAGGCCGAGGGCCTGATTGCGAGGATATGATACGCCACGAGGTGACTTGATATTAGCGCTTGGGCTGAAGGAGCCCCTCCGGAGTCTGTACACACCCCCAGTGAGCACACCGAGTGCCGAGTGCCGAGTGTCGAGTGCCGAGTGACGAGTGATTGGGAGGTATGAGTGACTGTGATGTATGACCGAGAGGCTGATTATGAGTGACTGTGAGGTATGCCCGAGGGGCTTATTATGAGTGACTGTGAGGCATGCCTGAGGGGCTGATTATGATACATCTTTTTGCCCGACGGGCTACTTATGATTTTACCACTTTTACTCTGAACTTATGAAATATGTTTTGCCCGAGGGGCTGATTATTGATTTTCAGCATTTTTACACTAAACTTCTTGAAAATTATGTTGAAACTATTGCCAAGTATATTTCCAAATGATTTTTACTAAAATTGGCTGTTAAGCGTGATGATTTAACGTATACACTGTTGGAAAGAAATGATGTGCTTATTGTGAATTGATGAATTGATTTTATGTGTTTCTTGCTGCTCATACCTGATTTATTTTCATTACTACTGAATTGGTGTACTCACATTACTCCCTGCACCTTATGTGCAGATCCAGGTGTTAGGGCAGGGTGAACTGTCTATCTGTTCCAGAGATTCTTGGAGGTTTGCGAGGTAGCTGCATGCGTCCGCAGTCCTGCTCTCTCTCCTACTTACTATTGTAGAATTTATTTTCTTTCGAGTTGTATATTTTATGTAGATGCTCTTGACCAGTGACTCTGGAATCTCGGGGGTTGTATTTAATATTTAGTATAGCTTTAACTATTTTATAAATTTTTAAAGGAAACCTTTATGGGTTATCAGTGTAGTAAAGATGTAAATGGAAGCTTATTATGATTTGAGTGTAGTTTTGGCTGTCCTAGTTCCACGATAGGCGCCATCACGACTGGCTTAGATTTGGGGTCGTGAAAAGTTGTTATCAGAGTGCTGGGTTACATAGGACTTACCGGTCATGAGCATGTCTAGTAGAGTCTTGCAGATCGGTACAGAGACGTCTGTACTTATCTTCGAGAGGCTGCAGAACCCTTAGGAAAAATCTCACATTCTTGAATTCTAGTCATGAGAACCCATTTAATTCATCCAAGAGAGTAACTCTTGAATTCCTTCCATATATTCGAACGCACACGAGAGCGCTTGGTATCACCTGTGCATCGACGGCTTGTGACTTCTATGGATGAGATGTGATTTTGGCATGTTGGTAATGGGCCAGTCTGGAGGACTTGAGGCCAGATTCATTCTGTGGCTTGAGTGCTGAGATTTTTGTTATGTGGGCACATGTATTTGGGGACTTATATGTCCGTTTGTGTTCTTATTGATGAGAATTGGTGACTAGATGGCTACGTGGTGAGTTTGATTTGATGGTTGGCTGCGTTCAGGTTGTTGATTTGTGACAAAAGTGTTGGCTGGAAATGTGGCAAGATTTATTGAGTGTTTGATTTCTGTCTCGATTTGGTACATGGCCTTGAGTTGTGAGTATATTGGAAGACCTCTCATGTTGTGTAGTTGTGGAGTGAAGCAGATTTTTCTGTTAGGATATGAGTTCTAGTGATGTCTTTTGAGCTGATCATTACCCCAGTAGCGTTCATATATTTTATTAACGGTGTATTCCAGCCGTATTAGCACTCCTTGTTATTGTATTCATTGATGGAGTCCTGGCATATTTGCGTAGCAAGGAGTAGCATACTCAGTAATTGAGGATGGCATTATAGGGATTCAGGGAGGAAAGGCTCTATGCAAAATTCTCCGAGTGTGAATTTTGGCTCGGTTCAGTAGCATTCTTGGGACACATGGTGTCCAGTGAGGGTATCCATGTGGTCAGACATGTGCGGGTAGAGCTTCCAGAAGCTCGAGATTTATGTGACCACCGCTCTAGTGTTAGTTCTACCATCAGCTTCATGTTTTTACCGCGTATTGTGATGCCTCGAGGGTAGGCGTTATATGTGTTCCAGTGCAGAAAGGTGTAGTGATTGCATGATAATTATGGTCTTCAGAAGTGCATAGAGAGATATCAGTTGGGACTAAGCGGGCAGGGGTATCTCCTACGGATTGTCCTAGGGTGTGTGGTCCCTATGTAGTTCTGTAATAAGTTCTCTTCTACCAGTAAATGATATATGTTGTAATTGGAGTTTAGATCGCTTGTGGAAGTTTGCTTGACTGTTACAATGGTGAATGCAAGATTTGCAGAGGACTTGAGCTGTTAGACGGATGGTGTTATTATGGGCATTGTGAATTATTGGTTGTCTCGATCGTTGGCTTTGAGCCAAGTGGGGGAGTCTGTTAATGATGAGTTGATTGCACGATTTTGTGTGGTATGCATTTCAGTTCAAGGTATACTGGTAAATCAGCTGTAACCTGCATGCGTGGGGTCTGGGAATATCACGAGTAATGGAAATCTCTTCGGTATAGGTTGTAATGTACTATGTTGGGTAATTGGGTTCTATTGAATGATTTAGTGGAAATTGTAAAAGGTGTAGTGTGTGCAGTGTATGAATTTGCTTGTGGCTTCAAGTGAGTGGATTACTTTCCTAGTAGGCTAGTGTGCAAATGGGTCAGGTCGATTATACCTAAATTGGTCAGTGTGATTGAGACTTACGTTGGAGGGTGTCAAGACTTGTGGTATTTCTACATCATCACGGGTTCTACATATCAGTATCAGGAAGGTGAAGGTAATGACTTTAGATTCGCAGGAAGTCTCTTCAGGGTAAGTGTTTTGAATGTGGCACTTTTGGGGATATTTGAGAGAGTATTTAGCGGCTTATGAGCCTTAGACGGTATGGTTTTGTTCTTGGGTCGCATATGGTAAGTCTGGACTGAAAATTTGTGGTATTACGGCAGGGAGAAATATCAATTTGAAGGCAAGTCAGAAGAAACTTGGGTAAATAGGGAAACTTAGTAGTAGGTCGGATCGGCATGGTAAGGGATACAATTAGTTCTTTGGGTGTTCATGAGGTGACGAGTTTTTCGAGTGTTTCTTAGCAATGCTCTTTGATTTTTGATGGCCTGCGTAGTTTGGTTGAATTAGAAGAATTCAGTCCTGATGTTTGGTGTTGCGCAAATGGGATTCGGATAGTTGCTGATGGTTTTTACCGCGGTTAAGGGTGCATATTTTCTTTTGGCGTGAGGTGTAGGTGACGTGTAGTGAATTTGCTTCTAAATAGGATCAAATGGAAGTCCTTGGCTAGTTGGGTATGTAGTTGCTTGTGGCTCAGAAGGGACCATGGAGTTCCCGTATTTCTTTTCCTAGGTTGGTATGGCGTATGCGGTATGTTGGGTAGAGTTGAGATTTGCATATGTGAGGTCACAGTTCGGTTCTAGAAGGAAGGTCATAAATTCTTAGGCAGCATGGGCAGTTTCAGATGACTAGGTATCGATATCACTAATTGGTGCGACTTGATGAGGGTATACATTTCAGAAAGAGCAATGTGTTTGAGTTAAGGGTACTTCATTGGTATCGCGGCTGCCTATTGTTGGATCGACTGTTGATATTCAAGGTTGCTTGGTAAACGGAAGAATTATAGGGGTATCTCTCGTGGAATGAGTGAGTATTTGGGATGTGTTATGTATTCGAGCGGCGGAGTTGAGATCCGATATGGTAATCCGTACACTTAATGGACTTCGAGACTGGGAGTTCTCATAAACAGGTTATTTTGTGGTAGTGAACTATGAAGATGCGAGCTGAGCTAGTCGGATGTTAGTATGTACCATGATTTCGTCATTGTAAACTTTTCGGTAAGTTATCTATCTGTTGTGGGTTATCAGAGTTAATTTAGGGTTACTGGTAGGCTAATATGGGTGTGTGTTCTGCACCGGGTTGGAATTGTTGGCTCTGAATTTCTATTATTGAGAAATGTACCATTCGATTGTGATTGAGTTTATTCATGTTCTAGAGTGATCTATGAGTCACCCTTCGGTGTTGCGAGGAGTGGTGATTATTGGTTATATGCACATATGGTGCGGTTCTAATTGGGCTTTATAGCTATATTTGAGTAAGGTAAGTAACTGGGTGTTGCGGGATTGAGACTCGTTGGTTATATACCTTCTGATTCAGGTGGCATGGTATCGTCCGGTTTCCCCCTTGGTTATGGTAGTGCACTTTGAGTACTTGATGGCGAATTTTAAATGGTTATTGATTTTGGGCAAGGCGTCCTGAAGTATTTCAAGTGGACCAGCATTTGGATGAGATCGTGCAGTGTAGCGGAGTTATGTAGGGGTATGACCTTTGGTATTGGATTTGTGTGTTTTGATTTTTACGGTGTGTGCCAGGCTGTTAGCATGATATGGTGATGGTAATTGTTAATGGCAGGATAGTCCTCTCGTGTGGATCTTTTATATGATTTGATTTCATTGGGATGTTGCTGTTAGGTGCACAAGTTGCACAGGTTTTGGCTTCGAATTGTATCGATGTGTCATGTTATCAGGGTGGCCGTGATGGATGAGGAGAGGTCATTGGGCCTAGAATGAACATTTGCAGAATTTTCTACAGCATAGTTGGAAGAATAAATGTCGGGAGTCAGCTTAGGAATCTGCTATAATTCCTGTTTAGGAAGAGGAGCTTCATATCTGACTGAGCAGGCAAATGTTTGTTAGTTCTACGTGCTTCTTTCATCATCGGCAGTATATGGAAGTGTTAGAGTGAGACATTTCTTGATAAGAGGTTATGTACCGGTACTGGGTTGTTCTGAGCAGTTATTGTGGTTAAGAGTTATCACTATGAGTGTTTGAGTCACTCGGTGTATTATGTGGTTTCATCTGGGGTGCGTATATGGATTGATTCAACATGTTCATATTTCTTCAGTTTATAGTTATGGAATTTTGATCTTGTATATTATTTCAGAAGTGGGAATTTGGTTCTACGGTTTAGGGGTCAGGATTGGATTTCGAAATTTCAACGGTGTGTGCTATTGGACCTATATGGGATAGGGTGACGTGGGATCACCCCCGAGTATGTGCATGGTGAGCTACATAACAGTTTGATGGGGTTGGAGAACAACTCTTGGCACGTTCGAGGACTTCGTATGTTTAAGTGGGGGAGGATGTAACGACCCGATCGGTTGTTCCGAGAGTTTAGCCCCGTTTCCCCCGTTTCTACTTCATTTTATGTGGTTCAGCTTCATTTATGTTTGTTGGATTGTTTGGTTCGGTTTCAGAGTGGTCATGGTGAGAATTGAGGCATTTAGTCTCTCAAAGTAGCCTAATAGTTGAGAAAGTCGACTGAGAGTTGACTTATTGGTGAACGACCTCGGAATGCAGATTTTATGGCTCGAATATCTTCGTTAGGTGATTCGGGACTTAGGAGTGTGTTCGGAATGAATTTTTGATGTCCGCTGTAGAATTAGGCTTGAATTGGCGAAAGTTAGTTTTTGGCGATTTCCGGTCGGCAGTGGAAAATAGGCTATCGAGGTCGGAATGGAATTCCGGAAGTTGGACCAGGTCCGTAATGTCATTCTGGATATATGTGCAAAATTTCAGGTCAATCGAAGGTGCTTTGGTTGGTTTCGGGATCGTTAGCAAAATTTAGAAGTTTCAAAGTTCATGAATTTGATGTAATTTTGGTGTTTTCATGTTGTTTTTGGTGTTTCGAAGGCTCAACTAGGTTTGAATAATGCTATGGGGTGTGTTGATATGTTTGGTAGGGGCCCCGAGGGGCTCGGGATTGATTTCAGATGGTTGGCGGAGTTTTGAACGTGGGAAATTGCAGCAAATGGCTGCTGGTGTAAGTTTCTCGTGTTGGCCGCACCTGCAGATGGATAGCCGCAGGTGCGAAAGTCCATGCGCAGGTGCGAAAGGAGTCCAGGCAGGAAGAGTCCGCAGGTGCGAAGGGATGGCCGCACCTGCGAAGTCGCAGGTGCGGAGAAGGGGTCGCAGGTGCGAGAATTTAGTCTGTTAGTAGGTTTTCGCAGGTGTGCACCAGGGACCGCAGGTGCGGGCCCGCAGGTTCGATAAAATAAGCCTCCGTTAAATTTTAATCATTAACCATTGTTGCACGCGGTTGGAGCTCATTTGAGGGCAATTTGAAGAGAGAATTCGTGGGTCTTCAGTAGAGGTAAGTTCCCGGGATATTAAAGTCGTTTATATGCTATTTTTTTCAGATTAGGCTTGTAAATTGAAGGATTTAAAGTAGAAAAAGGTTGGGAAAAAGGGGTGGAGGATTGGAAAATTCTTTTGAAACTTTGGGTAGGAAATTGTGGTCCGATTGTGGTGTTTTTGGTATGTGTAGAATCGTGGGAGGACGAGGTTTCTTGTGATGTAAATTTTATCGGATTTTGAGGCATGGGCCCGGGGCTCGGGTTTGGCCGAATTTCGAGATTTTTGTATAAATTGATAATTTTTGATTGGGTTGAGTTCCTTTGGTATATATTAATGATGTTAAACTGGTTTTGGTTAGATTCGGAGCAATCGGGATCCAATTTGAGGGGTAAGAGCATAGTGGAATAGTATTGTGGCCCGGTAGAGGTAAGTAATGGTTATAAATCTTGTCCTGAGGGCATGAAACCCCGGATTTCATATTTCTCACTGATTTTAGAATGGCACACATGTCGGATGACGAGTATTGGCACGCATTGATTTTTGGATTGGACTTGATCCTCTCCGCGACAACTATTGGGTTGCGTATTTTACTCTAAATCATATGTTATACTGTGTTCTAAAGATTTTTGCTATATTTGGGCTATAAGCCATGTTTGGGGCCTCATGCTGACTTTTTTAGACCCCTTGGGGGCTTTTTACTGTTGTTTTCCTCACTGTTTATTGATGATTTCACTCAGTGACATTGTGCTTACTATTTTCGAAACTCAGTCTGATTTATACTACTTTGAGATTTAAAAATGATGTTTTGGGTCGAGTACCCCGTTTTACTGATTCGCCCGAGGGGCTTTTGAGAGGTTCTGACTGAGTGAGGCCGAGGGCCTGATTGTGAGGATATGATACGCCACGAGGTGGCTTGATATTAGCGCTTGGGCTGAAGGAGCCCCTCCGGAGTCTGTACACACCCCTAGTGAGCGCACCGAGTTCCGAGTGACGAGTGATTGGGAGGTATGAGTGACTGTGAGGTATGCCCGAGGGGCTTATTATGAGTGATTGTGAGGTATGCCCGAGGGGCTGATTATGAGTGACTGTGAGGCATGCCCGAGGGGATGATTATGATACATGTTTTTGCCCGAGGGGCTACATTTGATTTTACCACTTTCACTCTGAACTTATGAAATATGTTTTGCCCGAGGGGCCTCTTATTGATTTTCAGCATTTTTACACTAAACTTCTTGAAAGTTATGTTGAAACTATTGGCAAGTATATTTCCAAATGATTTTTACTGAAATTGGATTTTAAGCGAGATGATTCAACGTATACACTGTGGGAAAGAAAGGTTGTGCTTATTGTGAATTGATGAATTGTATTTTATGTGTTTCTTGCTGCTCAGACCTGATTTATTTTCATTACTACTGAGTTGGTGTACTCACATTACTCCATGCACCTTGTGTGCAGATCCAGGTGTTAGGGCAGGGTGAGCTGTCTATCTGTTCTAGAGATTCTCGGAGGTTTGCGAGGTAGCTGCATGCGTCCGCAATGCTGCTCTCTCTGCTGGTTACTATTATATAATTTATTTTCTTTTGAGTTGTATATTTTATGTAGATTCTCATGATCAGTGACTCTAGGATCTCGGGGGTTGTATTTAATATTCAATATAGATTTAACTGTTTTATAAATGTTTAAAGGAAACCTTTATGGGTTATCAGTGTAGTAATGATGTAAATGGAAGCTTACTATGATTTGAGTGTAGTTTTGGCTGGCCTAGTTCCACGATAGGCGCCATCACGACTGGCTTAGATTTGGGGCCGTGACAGACATACAGGCATAGAGATGCATTTTCCTCATGATATATAGTATTACATCATCCATGACTTATTATACACATCGATATGTGGGCATAGAGAGGTATGCTGCACTTGTTATTTGGAAAGAAAATAAAATATCTTATTTATTGTTGAGTGGATTTTGAGAAAAATCACAGCTTTCAAACTACCTGTATTTCGACATTTTCAGCAAAAGATTTGAGTTCTCACTAAGATATTTGAAAAGCAAGCCTATCTTTTTTCTCCTGAAACTGTGAACGAGTTGAGCATTCTACTTTTAAGATACCCCTTTAATTACTTGTATTACGCTGTTATTAACTGTTGTAGAATACCGGTATTGAACCCGACCTTGTGATAGCTCGTCACTGCTTTCAACCTAAGTTTAGGTTTGTTACTTACTCAGTACATGGGGCCGGTTGTGATGATACTACACTTCTGCACATTGCGTGCGAATGTTGGCTGTTGTTGTTGTTGTGTTCGTTGGTTGCTGGATTTGAAGATGTACCTACGTCTTCAATGAAGCTGGCTCTTTTGTTCGGGGTAGACTTAGATTATTAAACTCTGTTTGTGTACTTTTCAAACAGACTATGTATTTATTTCATTTCAGTTTTGTAAATTCTATTCTTAGAAGCTCATGATTTGTGCTACCAATCCTTGGGAAATGTATAAAAATTCTGTAAATTACTTTCGTTTAATTGTCTTGTTGATATTATTGGAATTGGATAATTATTAGTTGTCTTACCTAGTGGGTTGGTTTAGGTGTCATCACGACTAGTGGATTCGGGTTCATGACAGTCTTCTTCCTTGTAGAATCTCTACATGGGGGGTTTTGTGATTTGAGATTCTACATTTTGTGGTATATCCCATGAATTTTGATTTCCCACGGTATTAACATTCCCTTCATACGTTTTGAACCATATTTTCCTTAAATACCATTTTGAGCAGTAATCAGGTTTCTGCAAATATCTCTTATTGATAGTAGCAATTGCGTATGGACATGGCAATTCATCAAGTTGGCATTACAAGTAGTCACAAGTTCTCTTCTTTAAGTCCACAATGAATTACATTCCTTCATTATTTATTCAAGCAACATTGAATCAAGGTTGAACACCTAAGAAGGAATAACAATAAAAAGCTATATTAGTGTATTATTGCTTCAAAAAGAAAAAGTACGAAGTTTTTTCTCTGTAAGCAGTAAATCACAAAAGCTGAAGTAATTATGCATTAGTTAATTACTTCAGACAAAACATGCTATAGTTAAGCAAAATACAATATGAAAAACTTTAGACATGTGTTTTTCTGTAAGCAGGAAGTCAATCTGATCATAAATTCTGAAGTTAATAAATATACTTACAAACATTTTGCAAGCCAAGTCTATCTTCTTATTCATCTCTTCTTATACCCATATTGATAGTTTGTGAAAAGTTGTATGTGTTGTTTATCTTTGTTCATAAAACCATTGTCCCAGCTTTTCCTAGATGAAATCTAACATTCTTAAAACAGGCAACTCTCTCGCTTTTAGTAACACAAAATTCATTGATTCTACCATGTTTATTGTCAGCATATCATGATGTCGTTGTGGGAACAACGATCAAGCTCATCTCTCTGGTGGCTCTTCCATTATGTAATTATATGTTTTCTTGTTAACACTTTTGATTTGAGACATTAACTGATTAAAATATTCACGTCCGTATGACCTTGCGACGCTTTGGAAAAGATTTATTACCGTGATTTTTGCATGTCTTTGCTTTAAATTCTTCTCAAAGTGATAGAGGCAGATACCATGGCGAGCTTCAGGATAAATTTGTCTAATACCATTTGCGATCGACTGGTTTATATCTGATAAGAAAACCAGTTCATAGTGGATTTCGATTATTTTTCTAATTTCCCCGAAGAACCAATTGTATGCATCATTGTTTTCTGAATCTGCCACACCAAAATTTAGAGAAAATATTTGATTATTTGCATCCTTTGATACAACAACAAATAGAACATCATGATATTTTGACTTTAAAAACTTTGCATCTACTGCAATCACTGGTCTACAGTAACACCAACAAACTATTGATGCCGCAGGAGAAAAGAACATGTAAGAAAACCTGTACAGATGAAACAAAAAAAACTACATCATAAGGTGTGAAGTATTCAAATAGGAACAGTTGAAACTTCAGACTAATGTTTATTATTTTTTTGCTTACCGATTCTGCTAATCTCTTTTTATGCTAGTGTACGTCCCTAGGTTTCTATGCACCATCATGGGTAGGTATAAAGGAAGAATCCAGTAGTTCTCTTCTGGTGTTCCTCTTATACAAGCAATAGATTTTTGAATAACGTGCCCTGCCTTGTGATATCCAATGTCAATTTCAATTTTTTTTCATTTCACTTTCTACAAAGGCTAGTTTAACCGCAATATTTTTATCCCGAACATGTTCTAAAATTTGCTCACTTATAAAATTTGATGTAGCATGCTTCTGATATGATTTTCTTGCATCAACTGAGCACTCATGGTTGTTAAGAAATTTTATCACCCTGAAAAGGGTGGAATCTTTTATTCTGGTAGCACATACATCCCAACCACATTTCTCCATGATGCATTTCATATCATATCTCTTTGAGCATGATCTAACAACAATGAATTCAACTTTTTGGTTTATCTCCAAGATGCAAAAAAATTTAGCCATGGTCTTCTTGTTCTCAAAAATTGATCCTAGTTTTATTTCCTCCGGTAATGCATCGTGCTTAAGTATTTTACATGGTGGAGATTATTTAAACTTTCTCCTACCTCTTTTGATTGATTTCTTAGAAGCAATAGAAGTTTTAGCAATTTCTTCAATAGTATCTAATGTTATCAGTATAATTTCTATAATTTTTTGATCTTGGTTGTTGCTTATCATTGCAGGAGATAATAAAAAACTTTGTTGGATTATGTGTTGGTTGTATATTTGTATTATTAGCTGTCCTTATTCTTGTTGGGCCTCACCAAACTATTATGAATTTATTGTAGTGGCTGGTAATTCTTGCAGTGTTCCAGATTCTGAATCAGCTATAATGTTAGAAGGTTGTCGCTCGTTGTCTACTTCCATTATTGGTTGTTCTAATTCATGTTGATAATCAACAAGTTGTTCTGAATCTATTGTATGTGCAAGAGATGGTTTGAATGTTGCAGATTCTAAAGCAGCTATACTGTCAGAAAGTAGTTATGTTTTTCCAACGACAAAATAGAAATTCTTGAAAGTTGAATCAGTTGTTAGCAAATATATACAGGTTCTGAGTTCCTCATCTGAAGTTACAAGAATCTCTTTGCTTGTATTTAGTTTGATATCAAACCATAATCTTAGTGCATATTTGGTTGCATCAAAATCTATAACTTCACTAATTTTCTTCAGGAAAGTGTTGAATGATGATACTTGTTTATTAACCAGAACAAGTTTTGTATCATGATCCAAGTAGTTGTAATCAAAAGTCCATCTCTCATTGAAATTAATAACAAGGAAAATCGAACTCATCCTGCAGTATGGAAACTTCAACCAACATGTTTAGTGTGAAGTGTTAGGAAATGAACAAAAAAATTTAGCATGTATAAGTATGAAGTTTAGAAAAAACTCATTAGAAAATTACATACCGCAGGACAAAAATTTAAGCATGTTTAGTTTAAAGTTTTAGCAAATGAACTAAAAAATTTCCGCAAGTTTAGTCTTAAGTTTCAGAAAAAACTCATTACAAAACTGTAGACTGCAGAACAAAGATTCAACATATTTTGGTATGAAGTTTTAGCAAATGAACTAAATAACTTCAGCATGCATAAGTCTGAAGTTTGAGAGGACGAATTATTTTCTTAACCGCACATAGTCTTGTTTTTAGATTTTTGACCTGCTATGGATATTTCCTTAATCATTTATTGATTGGAAATATTATAATGACATAATTAGACAAAGATTCAAGACCATAGGAATACATGGTTGATATATTATGGAGAGACATATAATATTGTGGGAACATGTTATTTATATAAACGATTCAGTCTAGTAGAAATCATAGATAATTTGGATTAAAAGGTGTAATTACGAACTCAATAGAATTGATAAACCGACCACAACCCTGGAATCTATAACTCCCTTGGTTACATGTTTAAATTTTGCAATAGTAGTTGTAACAGAAAAACACCATTCTCGATTATCGTGGACATTAACTTGATTTTAGTTTGCTTAGTTAACGATTGATATAAGTATTTGTGGGTTCGACATCCGACTTTCGAGTCACTTTATTACTTGAGGGTCACGTATACTTGCGTGTACTTGGGGAACCAACAAGTTTTTGGCACCGTTGCCGGGGACTTAGTTATTGATTGCTTATCTAAGTTAAGATTTTAATTGATTTCTGTTCAAGTTTGTTAAGTTTCCTATTTTGTTATTTTTCTTATTAGACTTTTACTTTTATCTTTACAAGTTTTGTTTATTTTTTATTTTTGTACATATTTTTATTTTTATAACAATTTGATTTTTCTCTTAGTGTGTTCATAGTTCTCTCAACATGACATCTGTGGATGAAATATCCGGAGGTAAGGTTATTGATGAAGACTCTTGGGTTGACGGAAGACTTTTATGGCCCGTCTTTTTGGGCTTGACATGACTTGAACTCTGGGAAGTCTGAATTTGAATATGGGAGTAAGGGTTGGTATTGGGATGGATATTCACGATTAAGGAAATATGAGGAACGAAATTATCTTCTAACAAAGTTGGTGAATGACTGGTCGAAGGAGAGAGTTGATTTTGCACAAGAAATTGACAAGTTTGGCTTGACTTTTCCCAACTTGGATGCAGATTTGAGTGCAATGTTGATGCGTTCAATGCCCAACAATTTAATGACGAGTTGAGTGAAACTAAAAAAAATCTTCTAGATTAAATTGAGGAGCTAAAACAAGAATACCAAGCATTAGACCGTACTTTTATTGATGATGTCCATGTTGAGGAAAGCACTCCAGAGTCATGTGAGGAAGTATATAATATTATATTTGAATACTCTAACGTGTGTACATATGAGGATGTAAATAGTGACGCAATTATACAGTTAGGGCGCATTGGTCCTCATTTCATCCATTTTTCAACATTATGTTTGGATGATGATATGAGAATTGAGTCATTCGAGCCTTTGGAGGAGCCAACGGAAGAGGAACAAGGTACTTACATTCTAGAATTTATCGTGCCACAAAGACATAGTTACATACCTCATATAAAGGCCAAGAATTGTAGAGTGGAAAATTTATTACTTGGCCTGGTTATACTTATAGCCCCACCACTGGAGCATAGCAGCAGACTGGACCTACACATAAAATGAAATAAATTAAGCACACATAGCATAGATAGTAAATATAACTCAACAATTGGCCAAACAAGTAAGTAATTATGCACATAATTAGAGAAACAACCAAAGATGATAACTCGAATTAACGGTAATATAATTAAACTTCAATATTCATGATAACCACAAATCTAGAACGTGAAGTTTAGCTCCATATAGACATGGTAGCAAAACAACAAATCATCAAGAAAAGGTAAAAATTACTAAGTTTGATGGAAGAAAGATGGAATCTGATGAATTCTGGCCTCCACAGCGGCTCTGTTCTCTCCCTTGGTCCTAATCCCGGTCTCTCCCCCCCTAAAAATAGTGTTTAATGACTATTTAAATGGGTAGGGAAAAAACCTAGACGAAATAACCAAGTCCAAAACCAAAGAGGAGACAAAATAGGCTTTAAAACCCGGATAACGCGAACACCTCGTTGTAGACCTCGCCTCGCGAGCTTCATCGTGAGCTCTATCTTGCTGTAGCCCTCACCTTACGAGCTGAAACACGATATATTTTGCTTGCGCCGCCTGCTTCTTTGCTTTATTTTCAATTGATTTGCTTTGCCCAACTTTCAAATCGTCGTTTCTGTTTTCTTTTCAACTCATTTGCAATTGTTTTTTTTTTGTCTTCAATCATTGTCTAATTATGTCATTATAATATTTGCAATCAATATATGATCATGAACCATTCTTGTAGTGTATAAAATACACATAAATGTCACGACCCCAAATCTTAAACCGGTCGTGATGGTTCCTATCGTGGAACTAGGCTAGCCAATCACACAATTACAGTCTCTTCCCAAAAGTCCCAACTCATTTCCAAGCATTTCATAAAGTATATAAAATTACTGAATTTATTAGGCAAAATAAACAGCTAAACAGTCCAACCAACCCAAAAACCCGGAGTCAAAATGTCATGAGCATATAAGAGAAATATGCTAAAAGGTATACTATTATAATACAAAACTGTAACGACCCGACCGGTTGTTTTGAGATCTAGCGAGTCGTTCAGCGGTTTGAAGTCGTGAGCAGCTCCATTTCAGGTGTTATGACTTGTAGGTGTGGTCAGAATTGAATTTCGGGAAGTTTAGAGTTTATTTGGAAAGAAAAATTCTCATTTCAGAAGCCTTAAGTTGGAGAAATGGACTAAGATTGGAATTTTGAGTAAACGACCTCTGAATCAGGATTTGAAGGTTCCTGCAGGTTCGTATGATGATTTCAGACTTGGGAGTATGTCCGGATCGGGTATTGGATAGCCCAGGAATGTTTCGGCGTATATTATGATAGCATTTTAGAAGAATTTCATAAATTTGGGCTGTAAGGCATTTCACTGTTATTGATGTCAGTTTAGGATTATAAGACTGGGAATAGCTCCGTATGGTGATTCTGGAGTTCGGAGCGCGATCGGAAGTGGATTTGGATGTCCGTAGGTCATTTTGAAGTCATTTGGCTAAAGATAGAAATTTGAAGGTTTTTGAGAAATCCGACCGGAAGTGAAAATTTTGATATCGGGGTTGCAATGTAATTTCGGAAGTTGGAACAGGTCCGTAATGTCATTTATGACTTGCTTGCAAAATTTGGTGTCATTCCGAGTAGTACAGGTCGGTTTGGCGCATTGGAAGCGAATTCTAGAACTTTAAGTTCAAAGTTTGATTTAATTTGGTTTTAGGGTCGGATTCTTAGTTTTGTTGTTGTTTTTCACGTTCCGAAAATTCGAGCGAGTCCGTATCATGAATACAGACTTGCCAGTACCTTTGGACAGGGTCCCGAGGAGCTCAGGTGAGTTTTGGACCCCTCGGAGCTAATTTAAAAACACCAGAAAATTCCAGGTCTGGTTTCCTTCTCCGCGTTCGCGGGGTGACCGCGTTCGCGAAGAAGGAACTTGGCAGGGGTGGTGAATGCCCTGTGCATTCAGACTGAAGGCACCATGATCGCGATGGGTTGGGCTTCTGACCCAGTGCGTTCTCACACCTCCCCCGCATTCGCATAGAGTCCGGCCATTGGGCCAGCCTAGCTCCCCCTTACCCTGTGCATTCACAGGGCCCCCTCCGCGTTCGCATAGAAGGCCCATGTGGGCCTGGTCACTTAAGGCATCGCGAACGCACTGCCCAGGCTGCGTTCGCATAGAGGAAACCACTGGGCAGTGTGTTTTTATAGTGGGATTAGTTCATTTTTCCTCACCTTCTTCTTCTTCCTTGGGGTTTTTGAGCATGAAAAAGGGACAAACGACCTAATTATTGGAGGTAAGTAATTCCTACCATAAACGTAGTCTAATACTTGGATTCCTAGGTAGATTAAATCATTAATTACTGGAAATTCAAGGGCTAGAGTAAAAACCTAGGTTTTATATAAATTGGGAGAATTTCCAAGGAATCTGCCATTTAATCACACCAAAACTATATATTAATGATCCTTAGGCTATGGGTAATTGATTCGTTCAAAAATTTTCGGAATCCGAGCATGTGGGCCCGGGGGTACATTTTAGGATTTTTCAAAGTAAGGTGAAATGACTAAGTAAATAGGAGAACTTCATGCTTTTGAGTATAATTTGATATATTTACATAACGTTTGATTAGTTTCGAGTCCTTGGGAGACGAGTTTGGAGTTTCGGGTGCGTTCTTGGTCCGGGAAGTAGGTTCGACACGAGGTAAGTCTCCTTTCTAACTTTGTGAGGGGGAATTGTCCCCCTAGGTGAGCTAATTAAGTATGTTCTATTATCTTCGGGGGCTACGTACGCACGAGGTGACAGGAGTCTGTGCGTAGCTACTATTATGCCATGTCCGGGTAGTCTAGGACCCACTAGCATGCCTTACTTGTTGTATATGTGCCCATAATATTAAACTGTTAATGCTATTGAATCAGTATATTATTTCCTAAGAAGACTAGAGTGTGCTTTTCATAATTATTTAAAAAGAGAATTAATTCCTCTGTGGGTAATTGTATACCTGATAGGGTTATATTATTGAATATTATTAAACTTGGAAAATGAGTTTCAAACAAAGATTTAAAGCTATATTTCATGGTCCTTTAATAAGAATTTTACCACTTTCCTGAGAAAACTGTTTTCTTGATAAAAATGCGGATTTATTATGTGAATATGTGTACATATGAGCACCTGAGTCGCATGTATGGTTCGCGAGCAGGCTAGCCCTATTATTTTTATCTATAACCGCGTTGCATGATCGATTCGCGAGCGGGGCAAATAGATACATCTATGGTTCGAGTCGTTTGACACTCGACAGTGCACAGTTATTTATTGTTGGTCCGCGTCATTCGACCTTGCGCATGATATTTATTGTGTATTTGCTGTGATTTTTCCTAATTACTGGCCTGAAATTTTAAAGTTGTCGACTGAAATGACAGAGATTTAAAGTTATTAAATATTTTTGGAAGAAGTTGTTCCTTCCAGTTGATTATTTGTTATTTGATTAAATCACCCATGTTGATTAATTGATATTAATATGATGAAGATTTAAAGTGTTAAATGTTGAAAGAGTTGATATTATTTATTCCCAATTTTAATAAATTTTCTATGATAATCATGCTTAGCATCACACCTGAATATACTAAACTGACCTGTAGCAAGTGTCTAATTTGACCTCTCGTCACTACCTCTCTGAGGTTAGGCGCACGACTTACCGAGTACACGTTGTTTTTGTACTCATGCTACACTTGCTGTGCATTTTATTGCACAGGTACCTTCACAGCGAGCTGCATCATTCGGAGGCGATCCGCAGCTGACAGAGTCTCCCTCATACTGTATTACATTATTTTAATTTTCCTTGTCCACTTGTATTTTAGACAAGCTTTGTAGAAATTGTAAAATTCTTAGAAATTGCTCATGTACTTGTGACACCGGGTTCTGGGATGTGTTGGGATATATTTGCTAAAATAGGACTATTTAAACCATTGTATTTACTTAACGGATTTTATGTAGTTACTATGTAATAAAGTGAAAGGTAATGTTTTTCATAAATGCTAAAACAGAAAATTATTTCAATTAATTAATGATTGGCTTGCCTGAAAATGATGTCCGGCGCCATCACGACTTTATGGATTTTGGGTCGTGACAAAAACCTCCGAACGAATAGCAAGATACAACAAAAGAAGGGAAAACAGAGATGTTGTGGACGCTGAACAACTACCTCTATATCCCGAACTCAGGCTCCGCACGGAATAGGTGGCTAACGCTCGGTATCTACACATGAATCTGCACACAGTGGTGCAGGGAGTAATGTGAGTACGCCAACTCAGTAGTAATGAAAATAAATCAAGTCTAAGCGGCAAGAAATACATAAAAATCAACATAATCAATTCACAATATGCACAGCCTTTCTTTCCAACAGTATATACATAGATATATGAAATCATCATGCCTTAAAACCAACTTCAGAAAAAAGAATCCTTTGAAAAATGTGTTTTTCAACAATTTCAGAAATAAAGTATAAACGAAGGATTTAGTGTAGAAGTGAAATAAATCATAGGTAGCCCCTCGGGCAATAACATGAGTCATAAATCGCCCCTCAGGAAGAACATCACTCAGCACCTCACAACCACTCAGTATCAGCCCCTCGGTCAACCTCACTGTCACTCATGCCTCCCAATCACTCATCACTCGACACTCGGTACTCAGCACTCAATAGGTACCTGCGCTCACTGGGGGCATGTACAGACTCCAGAGGGGCTCCTTCAGCCCAAGCACTAATATCAAGCCACCTTGTGGCGTATCATACCTCAAAAATTAGGCCCTCGGCCTCACTCAGTCAGAACCTCTCAAAAGCCCCTCGGGCGTATCAGTAAAACGGGGTACTCGACCCAAAACATCATTTTATATCTTTAAATAGTGTAAACAAAGCTGAGTTTCGAAAAATAGTAAGCACAATATGACTGAGTGTAAATCATAAATCAACAGTGCGGAAATAGAAGTACAAAGCCCCCAAGGGGTCTAAACAAGTCGGCACGAGGCCCCAAACACAGCTTATAGCCCAAATATAGCAATAGTCTTTAGAACACAATTTAACATATGATTTAGAGTAAAATACGCAACTCAATAGTTTCCGCGGAGAGGACCAAGTCCAATCCAAAAATCTGTGCGCGCCATATATTCGTCATTCGATATGTGCGCCATTCTAAACACAGTGAGAAATATGAAGTCCGGGTTTCATACCCTCAGGACAAGATTTATAGCCATTACTTACCTCTACCAGGCCACACCACTAATTTGCGATGGTCTTTCCCCTCAAATTGGCTCCCTATTTCTCCGAATCTAACCAAAACTAGATTAACATCATCAATATACGCTAAAGGAACAAAACCCAATCGAAAACTATCAATTTAAACAAAAATCTCGAAATTCGGCCAAACCCGAGCCCCGGGTCCACGTTTTGGAATTCGATAAAACTTACATCACTAGAATCCTCATCCTCCCACGATTCTATACATACCAAGAAAAATAAAATCGGACACATTTCCCATTCAAATCCTCAAAAGAAAATTCCAAATTCCACGCACCTTCTTTCCCAAATTTGGGTTTAATTCCAACAATTTTCTGGTTTAATCACTTAGAAAGTAACATATAAACAAGTTATGAAGTTGAAAACCTTACCTCCAAGTGATTCCCTTGATTTCCCCTTCAAATCCCTCTCAAATAGCTCTCAACTCGTTCAAAAATGGAGGAAAGAAATGAGCTAATCTCGCACAAATGGCCTTTAAAACATTTTGCCCAGCCATTTATTTTCATCAGTGCGATCGCATTCCCAGCGATGCATTTGCAATGCACAGACCAGCCCACTCAATGCATTCGCGTACAAACACACGCGTTCTCATAGTTCAAACACTCATCCCCTCATGCGCCTCAGAACACCCTATGCGATCGCGGACCTTACCCACGTGATCACACTGCACATAGAACTCAATCTACGCGATCGCGGCGTCCACCCACGCTATCGCACAGCATAAAAACCCATGCTTCCCCCAACAAGCCTATGTGATCGCATTCTTACCCACGCAATCGCATAGAAGGACACCAGAACAGAACACCAGTAGAATTTGCAACTTTCAACATCCAAAATTGATCCGTTAACCTGTCAAAACACACCCGAAGCCCTTGGAACCTCAACCAATCCTACCAACACACCCCATAACATCATTCAAACTTAGTCGAGACTTCGAAACACCAAAACAACACGAAAACACCAAAATTACATCAAATTCAAGCCTATGAACTTTGAAACTTCTAAATTTCGCCAATCATGCCGAAACCAACCAAAGCACATCCAATTGACCTGAAAATTTGCACATATATCCAAAATGACATTACAAAATTCCGGAATTCCATTCCGACCCCGATAGCCTATTTTCCATTGCCGACCGGAAATCGCCAAAAACTAACTTTCGCCAATTCAAGCCTAATTCCACACCGGACATTGAAACTTCATTCCGAACACACTCCTAAGTCCCAAATCACCTAACGAAGCTATCCGAGTCATAAAATCTGCATTCCGAGATCGTTTGCCAATAAGTCAACTCCCAGTTGACTTTTTCAACTATTAAGCTAATTCAAGAGACTAAGTGTCTCAATTATCATCACGATCACTCTGCACCCGAACCAACCGACCCAACACAACATAAATAGGCTAAGAAACATATGATAAAGAAGAAACGGGGGAAACAGGGCTAATCTCACGGAACGACCGGCCGGGTCGTTACAATAAACATTTTAGTTCGCTCCAAGTACCTACACATAAAATGAACTTAATTAAGCACACATATAATATAATTTAGCAATAAAACACCTAAATTTAAGGTAAGTAATGAACTAAAAATATATAATTACAGCCAAACATCAACTCATGTTGATTATTGTTTCTTATTCTGTTGATCCTGTTGCAGCTCATGCCTGCTTATAGTTCCTGCATCTTATTTAATGGACCACTAGTAAGTGTCGATGCCGACCCCCATCACTACCTCTACGGGATTAGTCTAGATACCTACTAGGTACATGTTGATTAACATACTCATACTACACTTCGACACTAAATGTGCAGGATACAGGCTCCTTAGTAAATGGTCATGCACTTGTGACACCGGGTTTTGGGATACTGTGATGACCCAAAGGGTCATCTTATGAATTAAGATACTATTCTAGGCTCATTAGCCTTAAAAAGATAAATTTTAGATACCTCGATTTGCGTATGCAGTCCGGGCGTAAAACCGAAAAGCTTTTATGTGAAAATATGAGAAATAATAATTTTGGAATTTAAAAATTGGTTTTAGTTGACTTCGGTCAATATTTTGAGCAAACGGACCTGGATCTGTGTTCTGACGATTCTGGGAGGTCCACAGTAAAATATGAGACTTGTACGTATACCCATAATTGAATTCCGAGGTCCCTAGCCTTAGAAATTAATTTTTGAAGAAAATTGTTTTGCTGGATTATTAAGGAAATAAAGAAATGAACTAATGTGTGAAATCGTTGGTATCGGGACCGTATTTTGGTTCCGGAGCCCGATACAATTTTGGTTATGATATTTAAGTCTTATCTGTGAAATTTGGTGAGAATCAGAGTTGATTTGACGTGATTCAGACGTCCGGTTGAGAAATTGTGAAATTGAAGTGTTCTTGAGGAAAATCATGAGTTTGAGGTTAAATTCATAGTTTTTGATGTTATTTTGATGATTTTATCGCACGAGCAAGTCCTTATGATATTTTTGGACTTGCGTGCATGTTTGATTTGGAGCTCCGAGGGCTCGGGTGAGTTTCTGGTAGGCTACGGAGTGATTAGAACTTAGAAATCTCAGCTGTGCAATCACAATTGCAATAACCACAGCCTGTTAAGTGAGATTTTAGACGCCATTTTCACCCAATTTTCAATTCTCTCAAACCCTAAACCTCTATAGGCGATTTTCCAAAGACCCAAACTTCACCAAATCATTGGTAAGTGATCTCTAACTAATTCTTTTCAATCCTTAACAACTTTTAACAAGATTTCAACCAAAAATCTAGAGTTTCATGGTAAAAAAATTGGGATTTTTGGGTAGAACTTAGGAATTTCGAAATTTGGGAATCTAGACCTCGAATTAAGGTCAGATTCCAACGAATTGTATATCCGGGCTCGGGGGAGAATGGGTAAACGGATTTTGGTCCAAACCTCGAGTTTAGACCAAGCGGTCCCCGGGTCGATTTTTGTCGTTTGATTGGAGAACATAGGAAAACCATGGTTTTTCATTAAAGTTAATGCCTTTAGCAATAATTAATGATATTGAACCAATTATGATTAGACTCGAGCGCGTTAGAGGCAAATTCTAAAGGAAAAACTGTGCTTGAGCAGTGAATTGCTTGTGAAATTGAGGTAACTGTTTGGCTTAACCTTGACTTGAGGGAATAGTAATCACCAACTTAAGTGCTATGTGAAATTCAATGTGTGTGGTGTATAGGTGAGGTGACGAGTATCTATGCACCACCAAATTATCTGTTTAACGTGATCCCTTCCCCGGTTTCAATTTATTATATTTCTGTTTTGATTGTCTTCATGATGTTGATGCCTCCATGTCTACTTGTTTTCGTCAACTTGTTGTTAAGTATTGTTGCAAGTATTTATGAAGTGTTAGTTGTTACCTTGGATTCATTGTGGTACATGAAAGGTTGGGCTGGTTGACAGTGTTTTACGATATATATATATATATCCCGGTTGGTTTCATTGTGAAATGATAATTGAGGAAGTTTATGAATAGTACAACTTTCTATTTACCACTGTTGAGACATAAATATTGTGAAAATCTTTGACCTAAATTGTGAAATCTCTGTTTTTAAATAAAGAGATGTAATTGTCTGGTGGGAGCGGGTTGCACGCCGCAACAAGGAGTAATAAATCGGGTTGCACACAACAACAAGAGAAATTATGGTGATATATATATAGGGAGGAGCAATAAGGGTGGACAGGTGGGAGCGGGTTGTGCGCCGCAACAAGGAGCAATAAGGGAGGATATTCATGTTTTATAGATTTTTAAACATAAATACTGGAATACTCACTGTTTTATTGTTGTCATGTCATATTCTGCACTTACGGTTATTCAAATTGAAACTTGGAAATTTTCGTGAGGATTGGTTATATCTGGGATCTGGAAAAGTTAACCGAGTTGTTTTATTAATTGATGCAATTACTTTTTAATTTGTTATTATTTCCTTCTTGCTTTATTAAACATTGTATCCAGGTTATGTTATTAATGCTCCGTCGTAGCCTCGTCACTACTTCGTCGAGGTTAGGGTCGGCACTTACTAGTACATGGGGTCGGTTGTACTGATATTGCACTCTGTACTTCTTTTGCAGATCCAGGTTCCGGTCAGAGCTGATTCTGTGAGCCATAGTTGAGCATTCACACGGAGACATGAGTTAGATCTGCTGGCGTCCGCAGATTCCTGGAGTCTTCCCTTTATTAATTAGATTGTTGTATTAATTAATTCAAAACAGAGATACATTTCTTTCATCCCAATACTTGTAGTAATCTTAGTAGTTCGTGAATTGTGACACCAGACCCTGGGTAGTTCAATATTAGAATTAGTTTTGTGGTTTCGTTTTGTTACTTAATTATTATTGATATCATTTTGTTGAATAGAAATAGATTTCACATTCATTTTAAACTGTTTACTTATTTTTAAATAAATTTGTAAAATAATACGATTAGCTAAATTCTAACATTGGCTTGCCTAGCAAGCATGGTGTTAGGCGCCATCACGATCCCGATGGTTGGGAATTTGGGTCGTGACAAGTTGGCATCAGAGCACTAGGTTGCCTAGGTCCCCAATTCACAAACAAACTTAATAGAGTTCGAAGGATCGTTGCGGAGACATCTATACTTTTCTCTCAGAGGCTATAAAGTTAGGAACAAACTCATTTTACTTCTACTCTGTCGTGCGGTTCTTGTTATCTCTAATACTGATTGAACTCTTCTATTCTCTCGCATATGGCGAGAACACGTGCTTCCTCTTCCGCTGACCAACCATCAGGTCCTCCAACATCAGTAGCTCCTACTAGGGGCAGAGGCTGAGGCCATGTCAGAGGCCGAGGTAGGGGCATGACTCAGCCCATTGCTCAGACAGCAGCCCCAACTGCGGAGCCCCAGATAGAGATTGATGAGGGGGCTCCAGCTCAAACCATTCCAGCGGGACCAGTTCAGGTCCCAGGGGGGTTTATACCCAGTGCTTCAGGATGCTTTGGACCGATTAATGGGCCTTGTGGAGGGTGTAGCCCAGATTGGCGCACTCCCCGTGGCAGTAGTTGTATCTCAGGCTGGAGTAGGGGTCCAGAGTCCTGCTACCCACACTCCTAAGCATACTACTCCTCAAATTCAGACCCCAGCATCCAATCCAGTTGGGGTAGTTCAGCCAGTTGCCAGCACCGCTCGTTGATGGGACAGCTATGTCCTCCGATGCTTTATGGAGACTGGACAGGTTTATCAAGCTTTTCCCTGTTCATTTCAGTGGTGCTACTTTTAAGGATTCCCAGGAATACCTGATAGCTGTCATGAGGTTCTTCAGAACATGGGTATTTTGGAGACCAAAGGGGTCGATTTGCTTCTTTTTAGATGACCGATTATGCCAAGAAATTGTGGAGGGATTATCTACTGGTTAGATCAGTTGGGTCACCTGCTCTGAATTGGGATTAGTTTTCACATCTCTTTTTGGAGAAGTTTCTTCCTATCACTACTAGAGAGGAGCGTTGCCGTCAGTTTGAGCGACTTTAGCAGGGCAGCATGACCGTCACCCAGTATGAGAATTGCTTTGTGGATTTTGCTAGACATGATATTCTTTTGTTTCCCAAAGAGAGGGAAAGGGTCAAGAGATTTATTGAGGGCCTTGCTCAGCCGATTAGATTACAGATGGATAAGGAGACATGGAGCGAGATTTCTTTTTCGGATGCGGCGAATGTGGCCAGGAGAGTTGAGAGGGTTCTTGGACTGGGAGGTCAGAGTTCGGACAAGAGACCTCGCCATTCTGGTAGATTCAGCGGTGCCTCGTCCGGAGGCCGGGATACTCTAGGTAGAGGCCATTCTTCCAGGCCATTTTAGTCAGCACTTCAGACGTCCCATGGTGCCTAGGGTGGTCATGGCTCTTACTTGCCTTATTCTGATCAGCCAGCCCCTATCAGAGCACCTTCTCTTAAGAGTTATTATCGTGGTCAGCCAGCTCGTCAGGGTCCGCCTCAGTATCAGGATGGGTGTTATGAGTGTGGTGAGTACGGTCATATTCGGAGAGCTTGTCCGAGATTTTTGGGTAATCAGCCTCAGGATCAGAGTTCTCGTGCTATAGTTCTGGCACCAGCTGCAGCACCAGCTGCCCAGCTAGCCAGGGGCAGGGGTTAGGTAGTCAGAGGTAGAGGTCAGAATGTTAGAGGTGGAGTCCATCCTGCTAGAGGCGGATGTCCGCCTGTTAGAGGTTTTCCAAGAGGCATGGTTTAGAGTGATGGGGTCCCGCCCCGATTGTATGCATTTCCGGCTAGACCCGACGTGGAATCCTCCGATGTTGTTATCACAGGTGCCATTTCCGTTTGCAATAGAGATGCTTCAGTTCTGTTTGATCCGGGGTCTACTTATTCTTATGTATCATCTTATTTTGCTTCATATTTGGTTGTGCTCCGCGATTCCTTAAGTGTCCCTATTTATGTGTCGATGCCCATGAGGGATGCTATTATTGTAGATCGTGTGTATTGTTTGTGTGTAGTCATTATTGAGGGTCTTGAAACTCGTGTAGACCTTTTGCTTCTTGACATGGTCGATTTTGACGTCATATTGGGCATGGATTTGCTATCGCCTTATTATTCCATCTTGGATTATCACGCCAAGATAGTTACGTTAGCCTTATCAGGGTTGCCTCGATTAGAATGGAAAGGGACTCCTGGTCATCCTCCCACCAGAGTGATCTCTTATGCCAAAGATCGTCGCATGGTTGAGAAGGGATGTTTGGATTATTTGGCTCATATTCGTGATTCTAATGCTGAAGTCTCTTCGATAGATTCGGTGCCTATTGTTCGTGAGTTTTCTGAGGTGTTTCTGGAAAATCTGCCAGGGATTCCACTCGACAGGGATATTGATTTTTGCATTGATGTGGCTCCTGGCACTCAGCCCATTTCTATTCCTCTATACCGGGTGGCCCCACCAGAGTTGAAAGAATTGAAAGAACAGTTGCAAGACTTGCTTAATAAGGGATTCATTAGGCCTAGTGACTCGTCCTGGGGTGCACCAGTTTTGTTCTTGAAGAAGAAGGATGGGTCGATGAGAATGTGTATAGACTACCGTCAGTGGAATAAAGTCATTGTCAAGAATAAATATCCATTGCCGAGAATTGATAATTTATTTGATCAGCTTCAGGGTGCCAGAGTGTTTTCAAAAATTTATCCGAGATTGGGCTACCATGAGTTGAAGATTAGGGCGTCTGATGTTCCTAAGACAGCCTTTCGGACAAGGTATGGGCACTATGAATTTCTGGTGATATCTTTTGGTTTGACTAAAGCCCCAGGAGCCTTTATGGACATCATGAATCGGATTTTCAAGCCTCATCTGGATTCCTTCGTAATAGTGTTCATTGATGATATTCGAATATACTCCCGCAGCTGGGAGGAACATGAGAAGCACCTCCGGATACCGCTCCAGACTTTGAGGGATAATCAGTTGTATATAAAATTTTCAAAGTGTGAGTTCTGGTTGGATTCAGTAGCTTTCTTGGGTCACATTGTATCAGCAAAATGTATTCAGGTAGATATTAAGAAGATAGAGGCATTCAAGAACTTGTGTAGACCCACTTCAGCCACATAAATCAGGAGCTTCTTGGGTTTGGCGGGTTACTATCGTCGGTTTGTGGAGGGGTTTTCATCTATAGCATCCCCAATGACTAAATTGACTCAGAAAGGTGCCCTGTTCAAATGGTCGGATGAGTATGAGGTGAGATTTCAAAAGCGCAAGACAACCTTGACTTCAACATCGGTGTTGGTGTTACCATCAGGTTCAGGATCGTTCACAGTATATTGTGATGCTTCCCGTGTTGGCTTGGAGAGATATTGATGCAGGAGGGCAGGGTGATTGCATATGTGTCTCGGCAGTTGAAAGTCCATGAGAAGAATTAACCTGTCCATGACTTAGAGTTGGCAGCCATTGTTCACGCATTGAAGATTTGGAGGTACTATCTTTATGGTGTTCCATGTAAGGTTTTCACGGATCATCGCAGTCTATAGTACTTGTTCAAGCAAAAGGATCTTAATTTGAGATAGAGGAGATGGTTAGAGTTACTGAAAGATTATGACGTCACTATATTGTATCATCCGGGGAAGGCTAATGTAGTAGCCGATGCATTGAGTAGGAAGGCGGTGAGTATGGGCAGCCTTGCATATATTCCAGTCCGTGAGACACCGTTAGCTTCAGACATTCAGACTTTGGCTAATCAGTTCGTGAGGTTGGATATCTCTCCCAACAGTGTTTTATCTTGTACAGTCGTTCGGTCTTCCTTATTTGAGCATATTAGAGATCGGCATAATGATGACCCGCATTTGGTGGTCCTTAGGGACACAGTTCGACACGGTGGTAACAAGAAAGTTATAGTTGGAGATGACGGGGTTTTGAGGAGGCAGGGTCGTATATGTGTGCCTAATGTTTATGGGCTTCGTGAGTTAATCCTTGATGAGGCTCACAGTTCTAAGTATTCTATTCACCCGGGCGCTGCCAAGCTGTACCAGGACCTGTGGCAGCATTATTAGTGGAGAAGGATGAAGAAGGATATTGTTGCTTGTGTGGCTTGTTGTTTGAATTGCCAACAGGTAAATTATGAGCATCAGAGACCCGGTGGTTTGCTTAAGTAGATAAAGATTCCAGAGTGGAAGTGGGAGCGTAGCACTATGGACATCGTTTCAGGACTCCTAGACTCAGAGGTAGTTCGACGCCATTTGGGTTATTGTGGATAGGCTGACTAAATCAGCACATTTAATTCCAGAGGCAAGTACTTATACTTCGGAGCGGTTGGCAGAGATATATATTCGAGAGATTGTTCGCATTCACGATGTGCCCATGTCTATCATTTCTGATCGGGGTACCCAGTTTACCTCGCAGTTTTGGAGGGCAGTTCAGCGTGAGTTGGGTACGCGAGTTGAATTGAGCACAACATTCCATACTCAGACGGATGGGCAGTCCGAGCATACTATTCAAATCTTGGAGGATATGCTCTGCACCTGTGTTATTGATTTTGGAGGTTTTTGGGATCAATTCTTGCCGTTAGCGGAGTTTGCCTACAATAATAGTTACCAGTCGAGCATTCAGATGGCTCCCTATAAGGCATTATATGGAAGACGATGTAGATCCCCAGTTGGATGGTTTGAGCCGGGAGAGGCTCGGTTATTGGGTACAGACTTGGTTCAGGAGGCCTATGTCACGACCCAATTTACCCTTCGAAGGTGTCGTGACGGATCTTAGTCTCTATGACTACGTAAGCCTAATATAAAGGAAAAATTTAAATAAAACACAAGCAATAAAGGGGATAAGGGCAATGACATAAATGACGTACTGGCCACTCGGCTCATACAAAAATATGACTTCCCAAAACCTGGAATGTCACGCATAGTCACAAGCTTCTGAAACTACTGTAGCTCTAACAAAAACTGGATAGTACATAAGAACATTTCTACAAGATAGAATGGAAGGAGACTAGGAGGATTCCGTGGACGCGGCAGAAATACCTTGCAGTCTCCTAGAATCAACACCAACGACTAACCACGAGGCTGATAGCTCGTACCTGGATCTGCACACGAAAACATGTGCAGGAAAAGGCATGAGTACACCATATTTGGTACAAGTAAGTGCCAAGCCTAACCCCAGTCAAGTAATGACGAGGTCAGGTGAAGGCTCTACTGGACTTCTATATAAATCAATTTAAAACAGTACAAAGATAGGTAATGTATACGGTAAACAACTTAAGAAAAACAATACAAATTATACAGTAAAGGAAGTCCTCGGCTCAACACAATATGTATATCACAAAACGGAATCTTTCGGGATACCGTCCCGTAGTCCCAAATGATTATGCAGTGCATGGGAATCTCCCGGAATACATTTGTAGACCCAAAATAAATATGCAGTACAGGGGGATCTCCCGGAATACGTCTGTAGTCTCAAAGTAAATATGCAGTACAAGGGGATCTCCCCGAATACGTCCATAGTCTCAAAGTAAATATACAGTACAGGGGAATCTCCCGGAATACGTCCATAGTCCCAATTTAAATATGCTATGCAGGATGAATGACAAGCATAACATCAAATTTACACAATCTATACTAATCACAAATAAGGCAAATAAGGGCTTAACTAGTCATGGCACACCAAAAATCAAGTAGGCACTTAAGAACGTAAGCGTGCTTTCCTAATCTAGACTAAACAATACATCATCTGAGAGAAAGTTCATAGAAGAGAAAACAATTTATGTTTTAGTAAGGGGAAAAGGAGATTTTTGAAATAACGGCCCGTGTACGTACTCGTCACCTCATGTACACGACACCCACACAACATTTAGAATCAAATATCCTAAGGGGGAAGTCCCCAACACGAAATTAGGCAAGCCAGTTACCTCGACTGCTCAATTCAACTCAGAATCATGTTCTTGCCACGAGTACCAAACTTTGAATGGCCCGAATCTATTCAAATAAGTTTCATAATTTGAATATTATTACAAGCAACTAGTTTAATAAACAAATTTGAAGCTAAAGCGCGAAATTAGGGAAATCGCCAAAAAATTCCCCTAACAAATTCTGGACACCCGTTCACTCACGAGTCTAACCATACAAAAATCATTCGAATCGGATACCAAAATCTTGCTCAAAACTCAAAAACTCGGTTTAAGAATTTTGTCCAAATTTTCCAAATTTTCACCCCGAAAGCATAAATTCATGGAAATTAGTCAAAATCGAGTAGGAATTACTTAACCAATCTGCCCAGGTTAAAATACCTCCAAGAATCGCCTAATCCCGAGCTCTCAAGTCCAATTTGTGAAAAATGACTTCAACCCTCGATTTTGAACATTTTTATTCTGCCTAGATTTTCCTTAAATCGTGATCGCGGAAGAACCGTCGCGATCGTGAAGAAAAAATTTCGTGCCTCAAAATGTTACTCTACGCGAACGCGACTGGGTTCACGCGAACGCGAAGAGCAAAAGCTCAACTCCAGAGTTGCCTCACTTTTTCTACGCGAACGCGATGACCAAGCTGCTTACTCTATATGCATTAATTCCTGACTGGCCTAAAATTACCCAACGCGATCGCGGACTGCCTCACGCGATCGCAATGAAGAAAAGCTTGCTACACTCATACTAGAAAACCAGCAATCAATACAAGGCTAAAATGACCCGTTGGGCATCCGAAACACCCCCGAGGCCCCCCGGGACCTCAACCAAACCTACCAACTGGTCCTAATACCTCATTATAACTTAGTAGCGCCTTCAAACCACATCACATAACACCGAAATGACAAATTATACATGGATTCAAGCCTAAAAATGTATTTTCCAAAATCCACAACGATGCCGAAACACGGCAAAACTAGTTTGAATGACCTGAAATTTGACACACAGGTCACAAATGACACTACTGACCTATAACAACTTTTGGAATCCCATTCCGATCCTGATATCAAAATTTCACCTATCGGCTGAAATCGCCGAAATTCTAACTTTCGCCAATTCAAGCCTAAATCCACTACAGACCTCGAAAACACATTCCGGACCCGCTCCTAACCCCAAATTCACTCAACGGATCTTACAGAGTGGAAGTAATTCCATTTTGGATCCGTCTTCACACAACTTCAACTACGGTTTGATTTCTAAGGGTTAAACTTACAATTAGGGACTAAGTGTCCCAAAACTCTCCGAATTCCATAACTAATCACTCCGGCAAATCCCAACAGCAGAAACAAGCGTGGGGAAAATAGTTATTAGGGGATCGGGGCTCTAACTCTCAAAACGACCAGCCGGGTTGTTACATTCTCCCCCTCTTAAAACAATCGTTCGACCTAGAATGAGTATAAAGACATACCTGAAGCAGTGAAAAGATGAGGGTACTGGCTCCGCATATCCTGCTCGGTCTTCCAAGTCGCTTCCTCGACCGGCTGACCCTCCACTGAACCTTTACTGATGCAATATCCTTCGACCTGAGCTTTCTGACCCGCCTATCCAAAATGGCTACTGGCTCCTCAACATAATATAGATCCTTGTCCAACTAGACTGAATTGAAGTCCAATACATGAGTTGGATCGCCGTGATACTTCCGTAGCATAGACACGTGGAATACCTGATGAACTCTTGCTTGACTGGGAGGCAAGACAAGCTCATAAGCAACCTCCCCAACATGCTGTAATATCTCAAAAGGGCCAATGAATCTCGGACTCAGTTTTCTCTTTTTCCCGAACCTCATGACGCCCTTCATAGGCGATACCTGAAGCAAAACCTGATCACCAGCCATAAATGCCAAATCACTAACCTTCCGGTCTGCATAACTCTTCTGCTTGGACTGAGATGTGAGAAGTCTCTCCTGAATCACTTTCACCTTGTCTAGGGCATCCTGGACCAAATTTGTACCCAACAATCGGGCCTCGCCCGACTCAAACCACCCCACTGGAGACCGGCACCGTCTACCATACAAAGCCTCATATGGTGCCATCTGAATGCTTGACTGGTAGCTGTTATTATAAGCAAACTCTGCAAGTGGGAAGTATTGGTCCCATGTCCCTCCAAACTCTATCACACAGTCACGGAGCATATCCTCAAGAATCTGAATCGTGCGCTCGGACTGCCCGTCCGTCTGAGGGTGAAAGGTTGTGCTCAGCTCCACCCTGGTGCCCAACTCCTATTGTACGGCTCTCCAAAACCGTGATGTGAACTGCGTACCTCTGTCTGAGATGATAGATACTGGGATATCATGAAGGCAGACGATCTATCTGATATAAATCTCAGCCAACCTCTCTGAAGAATAAATGGTCAGCACCGAAATAAAATGAGCTGACTTGGTCAGCCGATCCACGATCACCCAAATAGCATCAAACTTCCTCAAAGTCCGTGGAAGTCCAACTACAAAGTCCATGGTGATCCGCTCCCACTTCCAATCTGGAAGCTCAATATGCTGAAGTAATCCTCCTGGTCTCTAATGTTCATATTTAACTTGCTGACAGTTGAGACACTTGGCCACAAATTCCGCTATGTCCTTTTTCATCCTTCTCCACTAATAGTGTTGTCTTAGGTCTTGGTACATCTTCGCGGCACCCGGATGGATGGAGTACCGCGAGCTATGGCCTCCTCCAGAATCAACTCCCGAAGCCCATCAACATTGGGCACACAAACCCTCCCTGCATCCTCATCATGCCATCATCATCTATAGACACATCTCTGGCATCGCCTCACCGGACCCTGTCCTGAAGAACCAGAAGGTGAGGGTCATCATACTGGCGCTCTCTGATGCGTTCGTAAAGAGAAGATTGAGCAACCACACAAGCTAATACCTGACTATGCTCTGAAATATCCAACCGCACGAACTGTATGGCTAAAGACTGAACATCCAAGGCTAAAGGCCTCTCAACTGCTGGAAGATATGCTAAGCTTCCCAACTCTCCGCCCGGAAACTCAAGGCATCGGCCACTATATTGGCCTTCCCCGGGTGGTATATTATAGTGACATCATAGTCTTTAGGTAGCTCCAACCACCTCTGCTGACGTAGATTAAGGTCCTTCTACTTGAACAAGTGTTGCAAACTCTGGTGGTCAATGTAAATCTCATAAGGAACACCGTACAAATAATGGCGCCAGATCTTCAGGGCGTGAACAATAGCTGCTAACTTAAGGTCATGAACCGGATAGTTCTTCTCATGCACCTTCAAATGCCTGGACGCGTAGGCAATTACCCTACCGTCGTGAATCAATACTGCCCCAAGGCCAATCCTCGAGACATCACAATAGACAGTGTAAGACCCCGAACCCGTAGGCAATACTAATACTGGGGCCGTAGTCAAAGCTGTCTTGAGCCTCCGAAATCTCTCCTCACACTCCTCGGTCCACCTGCACAGAGCATCCTTCTGGGTCAGTCTGGTCATAGGTGCTGCAATGGATGAAAAAACCCTCTACAAAGCGGCGGTAGTACCCTGCCAACCCAAGGAAACTGCAGATCTCTGTAGATGATGACGGTCTAGGCCAACTCTGCACTGCCTCCACCTTCTTTGGATCTACCTTGATCCCATCACAAGACACTATATGGCCCAAGAATGCCACTGAATCAAGCCAGAACTCACACTTCGAGAATTTTGCATACAATTTCTTCTCCCTCAAAGTCTGAAGCACAGTCTTCAAGTTCCGCTCATGATATGGGACCGAGAATACACCAAGATGTCGTCAATAAACACAATGAAGAAGGATTCAAGATAAGTCTATAAAACACTGTGCATCAAATTCATAAAGGCTGCTGGGGCCTTGGTCAGCCCAAATGACATGGCAAGAAACTCATAGTGACCATATCTGGTCCTGAAGGCAGCCTTCGGGATGTCCGGCTCCCGAATCTTCAGCTGATGATAGCCAGATCACAAGTCAATATTGGAGAATACTCTGGAACCATGTAGCTGGTTGAATAAATCAACATTGCGAGGTAAAGGATACCTGTTCTTCACTGTAACCTTGTTCAACTACCGATAATCAATACACATACGTATAGAGTCATCCTTTTTCTTCACAAATAGAACTGGAGCACCCCAAGATGATACACTGGTCCTGATGAAACCCTTATCAAGAAACTCCTATAACTTCTCCTTCAACTCATTCAACTCATGAGGAGCCATACGTTAAGGAGGAACAGAAATGGGCTAAGTTCCCGGCAACATATCAATACCGAAATCAATATCTCTGTCGGGCGACATACCTGGAAGATCAACTGGGAATACATCAGGAGAGTCCCTCACTACTGGGACTGATTCAACTGGAGGGATATCAACACTGAAATCTCTCACATAGGCCAAATACGCATCACGCCCCTTTTCCACCATCTGTTGAGCCTTAAGGAAAGAAATGACCCTGCGGGGAGTAAACTCTAAGGTACCTCTCCACTCTAATCTCAGAAAGCCTGGCATGGCTAGCGTAACGGTCTTAGCGTGACAATCAAGAAAAGCATAATGGGCAACAATCAGTCCATGCCCAAGACAACATTAAAATCTACGATACTGAGCAATAATAAATCAGCCCTGGTCTCAAAACCACTAAGATTAATCAAACACGACCAATATACGCAGTCCACAACTAGAGAGTCCCACAGGAGTAGATACATAAACATCATAACTCAAAGAATCCCGAGATATCCCCAAATATGGAGAAAAATAAGGGGACACATATGAATACGTAGAGCCTGGGTAAAATAATACTGATGCATCCCTATGGTAGACAGGGACAATACCTGTGATGACTGAGTCTGAAGAAACGGCCTCGGAACGGGCTGGAAGGGCATAGTATCTGGCCTGGCCTCCCCTTCTAGGGCAACCTCTACCTCCTCGACCTCCACCTCGAGCTGACTAAGGAGGTGGAGTGGAAGCTGGGGCTGGAAGAATAGCCGGAGGACCCGGTGGAGCACGTGGAGGCTAATAAGACTGTGGAGGTGCACCCCTCCTGGCCCTGGTGCAATCTCTAATCATGTGACGAGTGTCACCACACTAAAAACAACCCCTCGGAGGATGTTGCGGCTGAGACTGATAGGAGTTGGCCTACTGGGCTGGCCGGTAATAGCACCTCAAACTAGAGGCACACTAGATACTGGCGGTGCATAATAGGACTCCTAAGGTCTAGGAGGAGCTGGAATACCGCTGGCTGCTGGAAGGGATGAATGAATAGGGCGACCCACAAAGCCCCTACCGTAACGTGCTGCTGGTGCACGAGCTCATGAGAAATGGCCAGTCTCTCGAGACCTCTTGGCCTTTCTCTCCTCTCGGTCCTGGGCAAACATGCCCTCTACTCTCCTGGCAATACTCACTGCCTGTTGATAATTGATATCCATCTCCAACTCTCTGGCCATACTGGTCCGAATACTAGGGTGAATTCCCTCAATGAATCGGCGAACCCACTCTCTGATTGTGGAAACCAAGGTTGGTGCATGCCGAGCTAATTCACTGAAACGGACTGCATACTCCGGCACAATCATAGTACCCTGGCGCAACTGCTCGAACTCCACCCGCCAATTATCCCTGAGGCTCTGAGGGACATACTCTCGTAGAAACATCTCTGAAAACATACTTGGTTCAAGAGGCCTATGTCACGACCCAATTTACCCTCCGAAGGTGTCGTGACGGCACTTAGTCTCTACGACTAGGTAAGCCTACTATAAAGGAAAAATTTAAATAAAACACAAGCAATAAAGGGGATAAGGGCAATGACACAAATGACGTACTGGCCACTCAACTCATACAAAAATATAACTTCCCAAAACCCAGATTGTCACAGACAGTCACAAGCTTCTAACACTACTGTAGCTCTAACAAAAACTAGAAAGTACATAAGAACATCTCTACAAGACAGAATGGAAGGAGACTCGAAGGATTCTGCGGATGCAGCAAAAATACCTTGCATTCTCCTAGAATCAGCAGCAGGGACTAACCACGAGGTTGATAGCTCGTACCTAGATCTGCACACAAAAACATGTGCGGGAAAGGGCATGAGTACACCACATTTGGTACACACTAAGTGCCAAGCTTAACCCCATTCAAGTAGTGATGAGGTCAGGTGAAGGCTCTACTGGACTTCTATATAAATCAATTTAAAACAGTACAAAGATAGGTAATGTATACGTTATACAGTTTAAGAAAAACAATACAAGTTCTACAGTAAGGAAAGTCCTCGGCTCAACACAATATGTATATCACAAAACAGAATCTTCCGGGACACCGTCCCGTAGTCCCAAATGATTATGCAGTGTAGAGGAATCTCGCGGAATACGTCTGTAGTCCCAAAATAAATATGCAGTACAGGGGGATCTCCCGGAATAAGTCCATAGTCCCAAAGTAAATATGCAGTACAGGGGGATCTCCCAGAATACGTCCGTAGTCCCAAAGTAAATATGCAGTACAGGGGGATCTCCCGGAATACGTCGGTAGTCCCAATTTAAATATGCTATGCAGGATGAATGACAAGCATAACATCGAATTTACACAATTTATACTAATCACAGATAAGGAAAATAAGGGTTTAACTAGGCAAGGCACACCAAAAATCAAGTAGGCACTTAAGCACGTAAGCATGCTTTCCTAATCTAGACTAAACAATACATCATGTGAGAGCAAGTTCATAGAAGAGAAAACAATTTATGTTTTAGTAACAGATAAAGGAGATTTTTGAAATAACGGCCCGTGTACGTACTCGTCACCTCACGTACACGGCACCCGCAAAACATTTAGCATCAAATATCCTAAGGGGGAAGTCCCCAACACGAAATTAGGCAAGCCAATTACCTCGACTGCTCAATTCAACTCAGAATCATGTTCTTGCCACGAGTACCAAACTCCGAATGGCCTGAATCTATTCAAATAAGTTTCATAATGTGAATATCATCACAAGCAACTAGTTTAATAAAAAACTTGAAGCTAAAGCGCGAGATTAGGGAAATCGCCGAAAAAGTCCCCCGACAAATTCTGGACACCCGTTCACTCATGAGTCTAACCATACAAAAGTCATTCGAATCGGATACCAAAATCTTGCTCAAAACTCAAAAACTCGATTTAAGAATTTTATCCAAAATTTCCCAATTTTTCATCCTAAATTCGAAATTTAAGGATGAATTTATGCATAGATTCGTGAAAATTAGTCAAAATCGAGTAGAAATAACTTACCCAATCTGCCCAGGTGAAAATCCCTCCAAGAATCGCCTAATCCCAAGCTCTCAAGTCCAATTTTTTAAAAAATGACTTCAACCATCGATTTTGAACATTTTTATTCTGCCCAGATTTTCCTTAAATCGCGATCGCAGAAGAACCATCGCGATCACGGAGAACAAATTTTGTGCCTCAAAATTTTACTCTACACGAACGCGACTGGGCTCACGCGACCGCTAAGAGCAAAAGCTCAACTCCACAGTTGCCTCACTTCTTCTACGTGAATGTGGCCTAGCCCATGCGAACGCGATGACCAAGCTGCCTACTCTACGCGATCGCGTCCCTTTTCATGCGATCGCGATGCATTAATTCCTGACTAGCCTAATATTGTCCTATGTGATTGCGGACTCCCTCATGCAATCGCGATGAAGAAAAACCTGCTGCACTCATACCAGAAAACCAGCAATCAATACAAGGCTAAAATGACCCGTTAAGCATCTGAAACACCCCCGAGGCCCCCCGGGACCTCAACCAAACCTACCAACCAGTCCTAATACCTCATTTGAACTTGGTCGAGCCTTCAAACCACATCACATAACACCAAAATCACAAATTATACATGGATTCAAACCTAAAAACTAAGAATTTTTTCTAAAATCCACAATGATGACGAAACACGCCAAAACTAGTCCGAATGACCTGAAATTTGACACACATGTCACAAATAAAACTATGGACCTTCATCCACTTTTTAAATCCCATTCCGAGCCCGATATCAGAATTTCACCTATCGGCCAAAATCGCTGAAATTCAAACTTTCGTCAATTCAAGCCTAAATCCACTACAGACCTCGAAAACACATTCCGGACGCGATCCTAAATCCAAATTCACTAAACAAAGTTAACGGAGTTGACGGAATTTCCGAATCCGTCTTCACACAGTTTCGACTACGGTCCGATTTCTAAGGCTTAACTCATAATTAGGGACTAAGTGTCCCAAAACTCTCCGAATTCCATAACTAATCACTCCGAAAAGTCCCAGTAACAGAAACAAGTGTGGGGAAAGAAGTTAGTAGGGGATCGGGGCTCTAACTCTCAAAACGACCGACCAGGTCGTTACAGCCTTTGATAAGGTCAAGGTTATACAGGATCAACTTCGTGCAGCTCAGCCCAGGCAAAAGAGTTATGCCGACTGTAAGGTTCGTGATGTGGAATTCATGGTTGGAGAGAGAGTATTACTTCGGGTATCACCCATAAAGGGTGTTATGAGATTTGGGAAGAAGGATAAGCTGAGCCCTAGGTATATCGGGCCATTTGAGATTCTTGATAGAGTGGGGGAGGTAGCTTATAGACTTGCGTTGCCTCCAAGGTTATCCTCAGTTCATCCGGTATTCCATGTGTCTATGCTCAGGAAATATCATGGTGAGCCATCCCACGTGTTAGATTTCAGCTCTGTCCAATTAGGCAAAGATTTGACTTATGAGGAGGAGCCGGTAGCCATGACGAGGAGGTCAAAGAATTTCCCTTCAGTGCGAGTGCAGTAGAAAGATCATTCTATTGAGGCAGCTACTTGGGAGTCTGAGTTGTACATGCAAAGTAGATATCCTCACTTGTTTGACATTTCAGGTAAATTTTAATATCTGTTCGAGGACGAACATTTGTTTTAGAGGTGGAGACATTGGTGACCCAAAGGGTCATCTTATGAATTAAGACACTATTCTGGGATCTTATCCTTAAAAAGATAAATTTTAGTTACCTCGATTTACGTGCGCATTCCGGGCGTGAAACCGAAAAGCTTTTATGTGAAAATATGAGAAATAATGGTTTTAGTTGACTTCGGTCAACATTTTGAGCAAACGTACTCGGATCTGTTCCCGGGAGGTCCGCGGTAAAATATAGGACTTGGGTATATGCCCGGAATTGAATTCCGAGGTCCCTAGCCTTAGAAATCAATTTTTGAAGAAAATTGTTTTGCTGGATAATTAAGGAAATAAAGAAATGAACTAATGTGTGAAATCGTTGGTATCGGGCCCGTATTTTGGTTCCGGAGCCCGGTACAAGTTTGTTATGATATTTAAGTATAATCTGTGAAATTTGGTGTGAATCAGAGATGATTTGACATGATTCCGACGTCCGATTGAGAAATTGTTAAATTGAAGTGTTCTTGAGAAAAATCGTGAGTTTGAGGTTAAATTCGTAGTTTTGATGTTATTTTGATGATTTGGTAGCACGATCAAATCCGTATGATGTTTTTATACTTGCGTGCATGTTTGATTTGGAGCCCCAAGGGCTCGGGTGAATTTCGGGTAGGCTACGGAGTGATTAGAACTTAGAAATCTCAGCTGTGCATCTAGTGTCTATCACCAAGTCTCTGATCTCGCAATTATGAGATCAAGCTTCGCAATTGCGAAGTCAACAGACCTGGGAAATGCGAGTTTTTGGCCGCAAATGTGAAGCCCTTCAGATGTGGCAAAGGCGATATATATGTCGTAAATGTGAAGGCAACATGATTTCAAAGGGTTCGCAATTGCGAACCCCTGATCGCAATTGCGATAACCGCAACCTGTTAAGTGAGATTTTAGGCGGGAGTTTCACCCATTTTTTAATTGTCTCAAACACTAAACCTCCATAGGCGATTTTTCAAAGACCCAAACTTCTCGAAATCATTGGTAAGTGTCACGACCCCAAACCTAAACTGGTTGTGATGGCGCCTATCGTGATACTAGGCTAGCCAATTCACTGAAACTAACAGAATGATTTTCCATTTAATACATCAAATATCCAAATTTTCATAATAATTCGGCTTCTTAAGCATTTCAAAACAATAAAAATTACTAGACATCTAAACACAGCCCCAACATCTGGAGTCAGCCGTCATGAGTATCTAAGAGGTGATACAGTCTAATACAAATCCTCTACTACAACAAGTCTGGGAAGTAAAGTAAAATGACAGAGTAGGAAGGATAATGAGTAGGTTGTGGACGCCAAACAGCTTCCTCACAATGCTCCAAATGGGGTAGCTCAACTATCGCTCTGCCTCGGTACCTGAATCTGCACACAAGCTGCAGGGAGTAACGTGAGTACGCCAACTCAGTAAGTAACCAAAGTATCTAAAAACTTGAGTGCAGTGACGAGCATTCTAACTTTATAGTTTCATAAAAATAAGTACCAGTCAAGGTAATAGATCAAGTCAAGAGTCCACATTTACCAAAGATTTCACAAAACTCCAATCTTTTTTCCGTATAAACTAGTATAATACATTAGTCAACATTTATCAAAGAGGCTCAATGTAAAGAAAAGTCAAAATAGTAGTTTCATAAAAATATCAGCCACTCGGGCACAATGTCACTCATAAATGAAGCCTCTCAGTCACTCGTGACTCTACTCTCATTAGCCAATGCTCACACTCAGCACTCTCTCTCATCAGGTACCATATAACAACTGCTGCGGCGTGAAGCCCGATCCAATACATATATATATATATATATATATATATATATATATATATATATATATATATATATATATATATATATATATATATATATATATATATATATATATATATATATATATATATATATATATTGTTACAGCGTGCAGCCCGATCCATATAACATATGTTGTGGCGTGCAGCCCGATCCAATATACATACTGCTACGGTGTGTAGCCCGATCCATATATAATGTATATTGTTGCGGCGTGCAGCCCGATATATATATATATATATATATATATATATATATATATATATATATATATATATATATATATATATATATATATATATATATATATATATATATATATATATATATATATATATATATATATATATATATTTCTACGGTGTGCAGCCTGATCCATAACTATCCTTACATAATCGGATCTTGGCCTCACTTAGTCATCCTCACAAGCCACTCGGGCAATTCATCTCAACTCACGGGACTCAGCCCAAAATACCTCTCAGAGTTTCAAAACAGTGTGATAACAGTAAAGACAACAACAAGTGGTAAACATGACTGAGTTCACATATGTTCTATCAGGATAGTGTGAGAATAGTGTAAAAATAACCCCTGAGGGTCTAAACAAGTCGGCACAAGGCCCCAAATATGGCTTACAGCCCATAAGCAAGTATACATTTCTAAAATACAGGTTATCATAAGGTTTCAAATTGAAGACGTGGCTTAATAGTCGCTACGGGATAGACTATGTCACAATCCCTATCAGTGCACGCCCACACGCTCGTCATCTACCATGTGCGTCACCTTATTTACAAAACAATATAAAATGCCGGAGTTTCATACCCTCAGGTTTAGAGTTACAATCGTTACTTACCTCAAAGCAGTCCAAAAACTACTCCGCGATGCTCTTGCCCCTCGAATCGGCTCCCAACTACTCCGAGTGTATCAAAATTAGACCAATAACATCAAAATATGCTAGGGAGATGAAACCCAATCGAAAACTATCAAAATTAGGCACAATTCCCGAAATTGGCCAAACCCAGCCCCCGGGCCCACATCTCAAAATTCGATAAAATTCACAAAACTAGAATCCTCATTCCCCCACGAGTCTACCCATACCAAATTCACCAAAATCCGACCTCAATTGCCCACTCAAATCATCAAAAGAAATTTCCAATTCTTCCTCCCATTTTTCCCAATTTCTACTTTGATTCCTCAAATTACGATAAAAATCAAGACTAATTCATGAAATTAAACCAAAAGTGATTGAAGAACACTTACCACAAGAATCCCACTGAAAATCTCGTCCAAATTCTCCTTCTCCCGAGCTCTCTAATGGAATATTGGGTTATGGCCAAAAACCCTCGAAATTAGAACTTAAAAACTATCTGCCCAGGTCTCTTTCTTCACTACGATCGCGGGATTTCCCATGCGATCGTGAAGAACAAGTCTGTTTCCCCATAAAATTACCCTACGCGATCGCACAAGACCAAACACGATCGTATTGCTTCCCCTCCCTCACGTACGCGATCGCGGCCCCACATAGGCGATCGCATAGAAGAAAAAGAACACTACCTCAGAACAAACCTATGTGATCGCATCCCCACTATTGCGATCGCATATAAGGAAACTAGGGGCAAAAATTGCAGTAGCTACAGCAGTCCCTCTAAGGACAAACACACTCCGATAACCACCCGAAACTCACCCGAGGCCCTCGGGACCTCAACCAAACACACATCCCATAACCTCATTCAAACTTAGTCGAGCCTTCGAAACACCAAAAACAACGCAAAACACCAAAATCACATCAAATTCAAGCTTATGAACTTTGAAATTTCTAAATTTCACCAAAGATGTTGAAACCATCCAAAACACTTCTGATTGACCTGAAAATTTGCACACATATCCAAAATGACACTACGAACCTGCTCCAACTTCCAGAATTTCATTCCGACCCCGATAGCCTATTTTCCACTGCCAACCGGAAATCACCGAAAACTAACTTTCGCCAATTCAAGCCTAATTCTTCACCGGACATCAAAACCACATTCCGAACACACACCTAAGTCCCAAATCACCTAACGAAGCTATCCGAACCATAAAATCTATATCCGAGGTCGTTTTCCAATAAGTCAACTTTTGGTTGACTTTTCCAACTATTGAACCAAGATAAGAGACTAAGTGTCTCATTTCTCTCTAAAAAATCGCTCCGAACCCGAGCCAACCAATCTATCACAACATAATGAAGCTGAACCACACAAAAATGAAAGCAGACATAGAGGAAACGGGGATAAACTCTCGGAGCGACCGGTCGGGTCGTTACAGTAAATGATCTCTAACTAATTCCTTTCAATCCTTAACAACTTTTTAACAAGATTTCAACCAAGAATCTAGAGTTTCATGGTAAAAAATTGGGATTTTTGGGTAGAACTTAAGAATTTCGAAATTTGGGAATTTAGATCTCGAACTGAAGTCGGATTCCAAAACCAATTGTATATCCGGGCTCAGAGAATGGGTAAGCAGGTTTTGGTCCGAACCTCAAGTTTAGACCAAGCGGGCCCGGGGTCAATTTTTGTCTTTTGATAGGAAAACATAGGAAAACTATGATTTTTCATTAAAGTTAATGCCTTTAGCAATAATTAATGATATTGAACCAATTGTGATTAGACTCGAACGGGTTAAGAGGAAAATTCTAAAGGAAAAGTTGTGCTTGAGTAGTGAATTGCTTGTGAAACTGAGGTAAGTGTTTGGCTTAACCTTGACTTGAGGGAATAGTAATCATCAACTTAAGTGCTATGTGAAATTGCATGCATGTGGTGTATAGGTGAGGTGACGAGTATGTATGCACCACCAAATTATCTGTTTAACGTGATCCCTTCCCCGGTTTCAATTCATTATATTCCTGTTTTGATTGTCTTCATGATGTTGATGCCTCCATGTCTACTTGTTTTTGGCAACTTGTTGTTAAGTATTGTTTCAAGTATATTGGAAGTGTTAGTTCTTACCTTGGCTTCATTGTGGTACATGAAAGGTTGAGCTGGTTGACAGTATTTTACGATATATATCCCGGTTGGTTTCATTGTGAAATGATAATTGAGGAAGTTTATGAATAGTACAGCTTTCTGTGGTAGTTGAGACATAAATATTGTGAAAGGCTTTGACCTAAATTGTGAAATCTCTATTTTTAAATAAAGAGATGTAATTGTCTGGTGGGAGCGAGTTGCATGCCGCAACAAGGAGTAATAAGGGTGGACATGTGGGATCGGGTTGCATGCTGCAACATGATAAATAAGAGTGATATTTATATGGGGAGCAAAAATAAGGGTGGACAGGTGGGAGCGGGTTGCGCGCCGCAACAAGGAGCAATAAGGGAGGATATTTATGTTTTACTAATTTTTAAACATAAAGACTGGAATACTCACTATATTATTGTTATCATTTTATATTTTGCACTTAACGGTTATTTTAAATTGAAATTTTAAAATTTCTTGAGGATTGGTTATAGCTGAGATCAGAAAAAGTTAACCAAGTTATTTTATTAATTGATGCAAGTACTGTTTAATTTGTTATTATTCCCTTCTTTCTTTATTATATATTGTATCCAGGTTATGTTATAAATGCCTCGTCGTAGCCTCGTCACTACTTTGTCGAGGTTAGGCTCGGCACTTACCAGTACATGGGACCGGTTGTACTGATACTGCACTCTGCACTTCTTGTGCAGATCCAGGTTCCAGTAAGAGGTGATTCTTTGAGCCGTAGTTGAGCATTCACACGGAGACACGAAGTAGATCTGATGGCGTCTGCATATTCCTGGAGTCTTCCCTTTATTAATTAGATTGCTGTTTTAATTCATTCAAAATAGAGATACATTTCTTTCAGCCAAATACTTGTAGTAGTCTTAGTAGTTCGTGAATTGTGACACCAGACCCATGGTATTTCAATATTAGCATTAGTTTCGTGGTTTCGTTTCGTTACTTAATTATTATTGATATAATTTGTTGAATAGAAATAGATTTCGCATTCATTTTAATTTGTTTACTTATGTTTAAATAAATTTGTAAAAGAATACAGTTAGCTAAATTATAACATTGGCTTGCCTAGCAAGTATTGTGTTAGGCGCCATCACGATCCTGAGGGTTGGGAATATGGGTCGTGATAGATAATCTAGTGGTTGTTTACCATTCGTCGTGATATAATCTTTCACGACCCCCAAATCCTAACCCGGCCGTGATGGTGACTATCCTGGAACTAGGCAAGCCGACAATCACATATTTACAGTTTCTTTCCAAAATTTCCAACATTTCATAAGCATATATAAATTACTGAATCTGTTAAGCAAAACAAACATCTAAACAGTCTCTAACCATTCCCAAGATCCGGAGCCAACATGTCTTGAGCATCTAAGGATAATACAAAAATTCTACCGTCATACTACAAAATCTTGGAACGAAGAACTAAGTACAAAATAAGAAAGGAGAACAGAGATGCTGCGGACGCTGAACAGCTACCTCTATGTCCCGACTCTGGCTCCGCACGGAAAGAGATGACTAACGCTCGGTACCAGCACCTGTATCTGCACCCAAGGGTGCATGGAGTAATGTGAGTATTCCAACTCACTAGTAATGAAAATAAATCAAGTCTAAGCAGTAAGAAACACATAAGATCAAATCATCAGTTCACAATAAGCACAACCCTTCTTTCCAATAATATATGTATATATATGTATGAAATCAACATGCTTTAAAAGCCAACTTCAGTAAAATCCTTTAAAAAATGTGTTCTCCAACAATTTCAGAATTTAAAATTCCTGAAGAGTTTAGTGTAAAATGAAATAAATCATAAATAGACCCTAGGGCCAAAACATGAATCATAAATCGCCCCTCGGGCAGAACATCACTCAGCCTACCTCACAGTCACTCAGTATCAGCCCCTCGGGCAACCTCACTGTCACTCATGCCACCCAATCACTCGGCACTCGGCACTCAGTAGGCACCTGCGCTCACTAGGGTTGTGTACAGACTCAGGAGGGGCTCCTTCAGCCCAAGCGCTAATATTAAGCCACCTCGTGGCATATCATATCCTCACAATCAGGCCCTCAGCCTTACTCAATCAGAAACTCTCAGAAGCCCCTCCGGCTATCAGTAAAACGAGGTACTCGACCCAAAACATCATTTATAACTTAAATAGTGTAAATAAGGCTGAGTTTCGAAAGCAGTTAAGCATAATATGACTGAGTGTAAATCATAAATCAACACAGTGAAAAAATAGTAGTAAAATTCCCCAAGGGGTCTAAACAAGTCGGCGCAAGGTCCCAAACATGGCTACATCCCAAATATAGAAATAATTTTTAGAACACAATTTAACATATGATTTAGAGTAAAATACACAACTCAATAGTTTCCACGGAGAGGACCAAGTCCAAATCCAAAAATCAGTGTACACTACACACTCGTCATCCGGCGTGTGCTCCACTCTAAAAATAGTGAGAAATACGAAGTCCGGTGTTTCATACCCTCAGGACAAGATTATAGTCATTACATACCTCAAAACAGCCCAAAAGCTACTCCGCGATGCTCTTGCCCTTCGAATTGGCTCCCAATTGCTCTGAATCTAACCAAAACCAGATTAACATCATCAATATACGCCAAATGAACAAGGCTCAATTGAAAACTATCAATTTTAAGCACAATTCCCGAAATTTGGCAAAACCCAGGCCCAGGGCCCACGTCTTGGAATTCGATAAAAATCGCGTCACAAGAATCCTGATCCTTTGCCGAGTCTACACATATAAAATGCATCAAAATCCGACCACAAACAACCCCTAAATTCCCTATAAGTCTCAATTTCAAAAGCCCTAAACCCCCAGTTTATGCCATTTAATCTACTAATTCCAAGGCCAATCCGTCACATAACAACATAGAATCGAGTTTATAGTCCGAGAAACTTACCTCCACTGAAGACCCTCGAATTCCTTCTCCAAATTGCTCTCAAAATGACTCAACCCGCATGCAAAAATGATGAGAAATGACAAATATTCGCGGAGGCACATATTTATACTTCCTGCCCAGTTAATCCGCACCTGCGGAATATTTTTTGCGCACCAACGGTCCCAAGTGCGCACCCGCGAAAAATCACTTAAAGTCCAAACTCCGCACCTGCGACTCCTTTTCCGCACCAATGACTCCGCAGGTGCAGTCCCACGTCCGCATCTGCGGTCCCTCACTGAGCTGCCCAATTTCCGCATCTGCGGATTCCTTTCCTCTTATACGGGCCCGAACCTGCGGTTCCCCATCCTTAGGTGCGGCCACACAAGTAAAATGACACGAGCAGCAGCTTTGCAGCAATTTCCTAAATCCTACCCTCCGTTAACCATCTGAAATCAATCCCGAGCCCCTCGGGGCCCCAACCAAACATTCCAACACATTCCATAACCTCATTCGAACTTAGTCGAGCCTTCAGAACACCAAAAACAATGCAAAAACACCAAAAATCACATCAAATTCAAGCTTATGAACTTTGAAACTTCTAGATTTCGCCAAGGATGCCGAAACCATCCAAAACACATCCGATTGACCTGAAAATTTGCACACATATCCAAAATGATATTATGAACCTGCTCCAACTTCTGGAATTCCATTCCGACCCCGATAGCCTATTTTCCCCTGTCAACTGGAAATCGCCAAAAACTAAATTTCGCCAATTCAAGCCTAATTCTACACCGGACATCAAAACTTCATTCCGAACACACTCCCTCTCCCTCTTAAGCAAACGGGGGAAATGGGGATAATTTCACGGAACGACCGACCGGGTCGTTTCATCCTCCCCTTCTTAAGCAAATGTTTGTCCTCGAACGGGTCTAGAAACGTACTTGGAGTCTCGAATTAGTGAGGATATCTGCTCCGCATCTCCCGCTCGGTCTCCCAGGTGGCATCCTCCACCGGCTGTCCTCTCCACTGAACCTTCACTGAAGTTATATCCTTAAACCTCAGCTTTCTGTCCTGACGACCCAAAATAGCCACTAGCTCTACCTCATATGACTTATCACCCTCGCGTTGAACCGTGCTGAAGTCCAAGACATGAGATGGGTTACCAACATACTTCCGGAGCATCGAAAGATGGAACACCGGATGAGTACTCGATAAGCTGGGAGGCAAGGCAAGTCTAAGCCACCTCCCCAATCCTCTGAAGCACCTCAAATGGTCCAATGAACCGGGGACTCAACTTTCCCCTCTTCCCGAACCTCATAACACCCTTCATGGGTGACACCTTCAGCAACACCTTCTCCCCAACCATGAAGGACACATCTCGGACCTTCCGGTCCGCATAACTCTTCTGCCTAAACTGCGTTGTGAGAAGCTGCTCCTGAATCAACTTCACCTTACCCAACGCATCCTGAACCAATAGCCTAGCCTCGCCTAGCTCAAACCAACCAACAGGAGATGTGCATCTCCTCCCATATAAAGCCTCATACGGAGCCATCTGGATACTCGACTGATAACTATTATTATACGCAAACTCCACCAGTGTCAGAAACTGGTCCCATGAATCCCCAAAATCAATGACACAGGCCCGCAACATATCCTCCAAAATCTGAATAATACACTCCGACTGCCCATCGGTCTGAGGATGAAACAATGTGCTCAACTCAACCTGAGTACCTAACTCCCTCTGCACGGCCCTCCAAAACTGAGATGTGACCTGAGTACCTCTGTCAGAAATGATAGAAACTGGAACCCCATGCAAACGGAAAATCTCCCTGATATAAATCTCAGCTAACCGCTCCGAAAAATAAGTAGTACCAATAGGAATGAAGTGCGCGGACTTGGTCAGCCAATCCACAATAACCCATATAGCATCAAACCTCCTCGAAGTCTGTGGAAACCCAACTACAAAGTCCATGGTGATCCGCTCCCACTTCAACTCCAGAATATCTAATCTCTGAAGCAATCCACCCGGTCTCTAGTGCTCGTACTTGACCTGCTGACAGTTGAAACACCAAGCCACGAACTCAATAATATCCCTCTTCATCCGCCTCCACCAATAATGCTTTCTCAGATCCTGATACATATTAGCGGCACCTAGATGGATGGAATACCGCGAACTATGGGCCTCAACTAGAATCAAATCTCGAAGTCCACATTGGGCATGCAAATCCGGCCATGCATCCTCATGAACCCATCACCACCAATAACCACATCCCTGGCATCACCATGATGGACCTTGTTCTGAAGAACGAGCAAGTGTAGATCATAAAGAGAATACCTGGAGGCTACACAAGCCAATACCCGCGGGGGCTCTGATAGATCCAATCTCACCAACTGACCCGCTAAAGACTGAACATAAAGTGCTAAAGGTCGCTCTGCTGCTGGAAGGTAGGATAGACTCCCCAAACTCTCTGCTCTGTGACTCAGGGCATCGGCCACTACATTGGACTTCCCCGGATGATAAAGAATGGTGAGGTCATAATCCTTGAGAAGCTCCAACCATCTCCTCTGGCGCAAATTCAGATCCTTCTGCTTAAGCAGATGCTGCAAACTACGGTGATCAGTGACAATCTCACAATGCACTCCATACAAATAATGATGCCAGATCTTCAAGGCGTGGACAATGGTTGCTAGCTCAAGATCGTGCACTGGATAATTCTTCTCGTGCACCTTCAACTATCTGGGCGCGTAGGCAATCACCCTACCGTCCTGCATCAAAACCGCTCTGAGGCCAACTCTCGAGGCGTCACAGTAAACTGTATAAGAACCTGAACCCGTAGGCAAAACCAACACCGGAGCTGTAGTCAAAGTTGACTTGAGCTTCTGAAAACTCTCCTCACACTCCTCAATCCACTTGAACTGAGCACCCTTCTGGGTCAGTCTGGTCATAGGTGATGCAATAGATGAAAATCCCTCTACGAAACGGCGATAGTACCCTGCCAAACCAAGGAAACTGTGAATCTCGATAGCTGATGACGGTCTAGGCCAGCTCTGCACCGCCTCTATCTTCTTCGGATCAACCTGAATACCCTCACTGGACACCACGTGCCCCAAGAACGCTACTGAATCAAGCCAGAACTCACACTTCAAAAAATTTGCATACACTCTCTTCCCCCTCAAGGTCTGAAGCACAACTCTCAAATGCTGCTCATGATCCTCCCGAGATTGGGAATACACCAAGATATCGTCAATAAACACGATGATAAAAGAATCCAGATAAGGTCGGAATACACTGTGCATCAAGTGCATAAAGGCTATTGGGGTATTGGTCAGCCCGAGTGACATAACCAGAAACTCATAATGACCATATCTAGTCCTGAAAGCAAGCTTCGGGATGTCGGGCCCCCGAATCTTCAACTGATGATAGCCAGAACGTAATTCAATCTTGGTAAACACCCTGGCACCCTGCAGCTGATCAAACAAGTCATCTATACGAGGCAAGGGATACCGGTTCTTCACCGTAACCCTATTAAACTGTCGATAATCAATACACATGCGCATAGAACCATCCTTCTTCTTCACAAACAACACCTGTTGCACCCCAAGGGGTCACACTAGGCCGAATGAACCCCTTATCTAGGAGTTCCTCAAGCTGCTCATTTAATTCCTTTAGCTCCGTCGGTGCCATACGATAAGGTGAAATAGAAATAGGTTGAGTGCCTGGCACCAGGTCAATACCAAAATCAATGTCCATGTCAGGTGGCATGCCTGGCAGGTCTGCAAGAAACACGTCCGGAAAGTCACGGACCATAGGAACCGAATGAATAGTGGGAGTCTCACCACTGACATCCTCACGAAAGCCAAATAGGATAAACACCCCTTCCCAACCATACGCTAGGCCTTCAGGTAGGGAATCACCCTGCTAGGTACATACTCAGAAGAACCTCTCCACTCAACCCTCGGACATCCTGGCATAGCTAAGGTCACGGTCTTAATGTGACAATCAAGAACAGCATGACACAGAGATAACCAATCCATTCCCAATATTACGTCAAAATCAACCATGTTAAGTAATAACAGGTCTGTTTGGGTCTCCAGACCCCCAATAGATATCACACATGATCGATGCACACGACCCACATCAATAGTATCGCTCACCGGAGTCGACACATGAACCGATGTAACTAGATACTCACAGGGCATATCCAGAAAATGGGCAAAATATGATGAAACATAGGAATATGTAGAACCAGGGTCACATAAGGCTAAATAATCTCGGTGAAAAACTGAGACAATACTTGCGATCACTGCATCAGAGGCCATGGCATCTGGCCTGGCTGAAAACGCATACATATGGGCCTAACCTCTACCTGCTCGAACTCCTCTTCTAGGGCGGCCCTTGGCGGTCTGGCCCCCACCCCTAGCTGTCTGGGTGGGTGGTGAAGTAACTGGAGCCGAAGTCGAGGGCTGGCCCCTCTGCTAAGAAGAACCACTAGAATGACGGGGAAGCTGCCTCCATATGTACCCAAACTCTCCGCACTCAAAATAACTCCCTGGAGCTGGAGACGGGGACTGATAGAAACCCCTGGCACCAGAATGGTCACTAGAAGAATCACGCATAGAGGAACTCTAAACTGGTGGTGCTCGAGCTGCACTCTGGGCTGGGAGGGCATCGAATGAAGAACGGCCTGGCTGAGAATTGCAGGGACCATGCCCCAAAGATGAACCACTATAGGCTAGGCGGACTGACTGAGGAGGCCTGAATGAACGACCTCTACCATGCTGAAACTGCCCCCTGGAAGGAGCACCACTAGAACCACCCGATCCACGAGGCCTCTTGGCCTCCCTTTCCTCCCACTCCTGGCGGCAAACCGACTCAATATCTCGAGGAATGTCAACAACCTGCTCGAAGGTAGCATCTGATACTCTCTCCCCAGTCATAAGAAGGCGGAGCTGATAAGTGAGGCCATCCACGAACCTCCTAATCCGCTCCCTATCAGTAGGGACCAACTCGGTGGCATGACGAGCCAACTCTGAAAAATGCATCTCATACTGCGTCGCTGATAGCTCCCCCTGACACAACTACTCAAAATGCCAGTGTTACTCCTCCCTGTGAGAATGGGGTACATACTTCTGCAAGATAGTGGAGAACTGCTGCCAGGTGAGGGGTGCTGAACCAACAGGCCTACGCCTCTCAAAGGACTCCCACCAAGTGAAAGAAGCACCAGAAAACTGAAAAGTAGCAAATGAGACCCCACTGGTCTCCAGAATCCAAGCAGTACGAAGCATCCTCTAACACTTATCCAGAAAACCTTGGGCACCCTCGCGATCAGCACCGCTGAATGTCGGACTGAAGTTTACTAAATCTTTCAAGCCTATGCTGCTCATCATCTGGCATAGCTGGAACCACGAAGTCCTGAATTGGAGCAACCGACTGGGCAGGAACTGCCCACGGTGTCTGATGGCCCTGAGTAACCTGCTCAGGTGTCCGGGCAACTGGAGTCTGACTCCCTCCCCCGGCCTGAGAAGTAGAGGCAACTGTTTGAGCAAGGGTGGTACATACAGTCAAGATCTGAGCCAAGATCTCCTGATGACCCGGAATAACAATAGGCACCGCCGGTGCCTGAGCCTGTCTTGCTGGAGTATCTACGGAGGGAATCAGATCCTGAATGGTAAGGATATCAACTGGTACTGCCCTGACTGCTGCACGGGCTGGCCCTCTACCTCTACCACGACCTCGACCTCTCACTGGTCTAGCTGGTGGCTGATCACCCTGATCGATAGCGCGAGTCCTCACCATCTGTGAGAGAATGAAACAATGGAAGTTTAGATTTCCAGAATCAACAAAATGGCACGACATAATTCAAGAAAAATGAGATTGTTCCTAAGGGTTCTGCAGCCTCTCGAAGATAAGTACAGACGTCTCCGTACAAATCCGCAAGATTCTACTAAACTTGCTCATGCCCGTTGAGTCCTATGTAACATAGGCTCTGATACCAACTTGTCACGATCCCAAAATCCTAAGCCAGTCGTGATGGCGCCTATCGTGTAACTAGGCAAGCCGGCAATCACATATTTACAGTTTCTTTCCAATATTTCCAACATTTCATAAACATATATAAATTACTGAATCTGTTAAGCAAAACAAACATTTATACAGTCTCTAACCATTCCCAAGATCCGGAGCCAAGATGTCATGAGCATATAAGGATAATACCAAAATTCTACTTTCATAATACAAAATCTCGGAACGAAGAACTAAGTACACAGTAAGAAAGGGGAACAGAGATGCTCCGGACGCTGAACAGCTACCTCTATGTCCCGACTCCGGCTCCGCACGAAAGAGATGACTAACGCTCAGTACCAACACCTGTATCTGCACACAAGGGTGCTGGGAGCAATGTGAGTACGCCAACTCAGTATTAATGATAATAAATCAAGTCTAAGAAGTAAGAAACACAGAAGATCATATCATCAGTTCACAATAAGCACAACCTTTTTTTCCAATAGTATCTATATATATATATATACATATATATATATGTATATATATGTATATACATATACATAGATATATGTATATACATATACATATATATATATGTATATATATGTATATACATATACATTTATATATATAT
>MDKI01271584.1:0-49003 GCA_005239505.1 Nicotiana paniculata | reverse complement strand
TTTGTTTATAATATGGATCACATCAATGCAATACCCGGTATGACACTCCTCAAAAAGGGGATGGGGGATTCTAGGAAGACCCTCACATCAATGCAATACCGGTTCCTTGCCTATCAGTCTCGGAGGAACTAGGACTTCTATCCTAAAAGAGGGGTGGGGGATTCTAGGAAGACCCTCAGGTTTTAAAGGAAAAATTGTTAGGGAGACATGTAATAAACAAGTAGGACTGCAGATAAGGGATTGCACATAAACAGGAAACAAAGGCTAAAAGACCTCCACAAATAGTGCACATAAGCAGCATGTCTCATACACAACTAAGGTCCAGATTCAGATCCTAAACATGATTTCTATGTGACAATAACAGATTCAGATTTATTACATAACTTAGAGAGGAAGTCCTAATCATGCTTGCCTACTAATTTTAACATACTGGCAGTTAAAAACAAGCACAAAGACAGTTCTGGTTTTAATTTAAAGTTGATTACCTAAGGCTTGCCTAGGCGTGTAGAATAATATACATAAGTTGATAACAAGTTCAGGTCATTATACCTAATGGCATGCAATTCTAGGTATTGCAGATGTTCAGAGATTGAGTTACCAGTTTATTAGAACAGGATGATTATTTCATGTATCCATATTCAGATTAAGTATGGATAAATGAATGTTACCCTATAACATGTTGTCTAATGCAGAAGGATGCTTATGCAGTCGCTAAGACAGGATCTCTAAATGCATAGAATCACAGTATTGTGCACAGTTTTAGGAATAGCATGGGTGATAATTTTTTATATTGTTTACCTAGAAACAGGATCTGTAAGTGCGTAGGCATGGTAAAACATGGTTGCAGTTTTGTTAATACATTTTTTTATCCTATGGAAGGATTTCTAGATTATATTTCAGAACATGTTGGTATGCACAGAATCACATAAACAGGATTTCTAGATTATATTGCAGTTTTGTTGTTGTTATTTATCCTATAAACAGGATTTCTACGTGTACATGGCAGCGTATGGCAAAATACTAATTATTAGCATGCTTTAACACAGAAATTTACAAGCGATATAAGAATGCATATGCTGAAAAACAAATAGACATGGCTTCTGATGCATGCATGAATCCAAATCATGGTTTGTATTGCGCAATCAAGAACATAGACCTAAGGACATGTTTTCTACCCTTTTATAACTATAGCATGCGTAGTACCCCTCCCTTTTCACTATCCATCCCCAAAGAGTTTTTACAAATAATTATTACGGCCTCTGAATATTAATTACATAACTGAAAAGAAGAAGTTAACTATAGGAAACCTTCATAATAGGCCCAAATCTCCAGGTCCTCATTGCCATGCATTGTTTCACAATCTTTTCACAATCCGGGTGTGTCAGATTTCCCTAAGGATCTCAAGGGATCCCGAGCAGTGCTCATACCCAGATTTCATAGCCAAGATAGAGTAGGTGCAGTGTGGAAAAGCCAGATCTTGTGTGTCAAAGTCCAGAGGGATCTCAAGGGTCCCAAAGCAATGCTCACACAAAAGGGGCAGAACCTAATATCTAAGAGTATAGTGAGAGTGTTGAATAGTTTTGAAAGAGTTAAGTTGGAGAAAAATAGTTTGAAAAATGATCCACTTAGAATCAGCTCTTGAAGGAAGAAACAAGAGTTTTAATTCTTATTAAAAGCAATTTTGAGAGAGGAAGAATAAGACAGTCTCAGAATCAGAATAGCACACATAGTTCAGGGAAACCAACACCAACAGGGACAGAGGATAATGGGGACAAGTAGTTCAACATGTAAGAGCATATTTGCACATAGGTAGACATTAGAGAAAGGAATTTCAAGACTCAATAGTCACAACACATTTCATCACAAGGGGGTTCAGGCCAGGAGCTTGAATGTCAAACAGGCTCACATATCAAATCCTGGGAAAGGGCTCAGGATTACTCAGTAACTAAAGGGGGTCATGCATACATGCTGATAATGTATTGGGGTTAGGAAAAAATGGTAACAAACTAATAGGGGAAGCAATAACATGCTGAAATAAAGAGAAGGGGGATCATATAGACAGAGTAGATACGCTAGTTATATGGTAAGCAGTAGAACAAGAAGTGGAAGCATAAAGAAATAAGGGAAAGTGCAATGCGAATATAAACGTGTTGTTTTGGATGCTAGAAATCAAATGGATGACATACCAGTAAAGAATGAGAGAATAGAACAGTAGTGTGCAGGAGAATAGAGAAATATCACAGTAGTATGCAGAGCAGTAGAGCAGTAATGAGTTACTCAGTTCTTGGCTTTTAGCCGACTGAGCAACGAGTGATCAATAAGAGAAGCAAGAGAGAATTCAAAGTAATGAGTGTCTTTGTCCTTTTGTTTGTGCCAAATAAAGAGTATTTATAACTCTTGAAAATGAGTAGAGAATAACATAACTATAGAAACAGTACCAATCAAAATCAATCAGAGGTCCGGACTTCCTTCAATTAGGGATTCATGATTCAAACGGGTATAAAGTGTATCAAATAAGAAAAGAATCACTTAGAAGGTTTATTCCACCATAATAGGAGTAGTAAATAATGTGGCCTGTAATAAAGGTTAAGTACACAACATTTCAAGTAAGGAAAACATATACTGAGCGTGTTTATATGGTAAAAAATATAAATTAGTTCTGGAAATTAGCCCTAGAATCACGGATGGGACTAAAATCACAGGGAATCATTCTTAATTAGGGAAAAACATCTCACAAGCAATTCAAATCATTATGGGATTATAAAGGACATGCACAAAATTATAAATTCAAGGAGAATATCACATATGAGCGGGGTAACATGCTATAGGCAAGGACAAATAGGAAACCAACCTTAATTAAAGAAATATCTCAAGAATCAGTATAGAATACCATACAAGATCAATGAAGAACCAATCATAGGGATTCAAATACCCGCAAATAGAGAACAATACTAATTTAGGAGAGATTAGCACAAGCTTATGAGAACAAACAGAATGAACTCGAAAGTCAGAAATCCTATAGTGCATGGCCTAATTTAATGGAGTAGATGTTAAACACTAGAAGGAGAAGTGAGGTTTCAGCAACAGTGATGAACAAAACAGAGTAGAACCACATAATAGGCAGGAAAATATAGGGCAAAATCACAGAATCGTAGAATGTTCATAAGGAATATACAGATTAATTGAACACAGTACCAAAGACGAACTCAGAATCTTAAGAAAAATTAGGGTTTTCAACATAGTAACTCGGATAGAGGAGAAGATTAAATAAACCATTAAAACATAGTAGAAACCTTAGGATAATACTAAAAGTCATAGAAAAAATTGTTTTTAAAAGGGATCATGAAACCCTAGTTTGAAAACGAAGAGCTTTTTCTAGGAAAAATCGGAGAATCTTTGGGGAAAACAACAATGAAGTCATAACATACATACATCTAAAGAAAAATCGGAAAATCTTAAGCATTAGGGTTTTAGAGAACCTAGAGAAAATAAGAAACCTTAAAAATGTCACCGGCTTTAGCCGGAAAAGTCACAGATCTTACTCAAACGGCCGGAGGTGGCCAAAAAATGGCATGAGGGACCATGGGAGGAGTTGAACCGCTCCAGGTTCACATGAGAACATTATGGTAGCATCAAACCGGCATGGGGTGAAGCAGGGGACAGGGGATGATGAGAGGCCATGGTTTCCGGCGAGGGAAGTGGCCAGAAAAGGTGGACAGTGTCCATAGGAGGTGAAGAGACGGGAAGGTTCTAGAGAGAACCTGGAGATAGAGAGAGAATAGAGAGATGAGTGTGAGGGGAGTGAAATGAGAGACAGGGGGGGGTTATTCACCTAGGTTTAATTAAGGAAGGTTATTTTGGGTCGTTTAGACGTTGGGTCGGGTAGGATAGAGATTGAGCTTGGGTATTGGGTTATGTAATTGGGTTGGTTTCAATAGGCTGAAATTGAATTAAATTGGGCTATAATTTAAATAGGAATGGGATAATTGTTAAATACCCGATTAAATAGATAAATAATTAATTGAAATAGATAATAATTACATAAAATTAAATTAAGCTTAAATAGGTGAAATTAAGGTAATTAACTAATATTAAAAATGCAAAATGACTAACTATTGAATTAAAATGGTATAAAATGCACAATTAGTTTATAATTGCAAATTTATTGTAATTATGGCCAAATCATGCCAAATTGACTAATTTGTGAAATAATTAAATCCTAATGGGGTTAAGAAAATGATATATTGAGCTAGAAAATATTTTGAAATTATTTGTAATGTAATTTATAAATAATTATTGGATGTAAAGTACTGAATAAAATTAGAAAATAAATTGATAATAATGTGGAAAATTATGGAAAAATACCAATTATTATAAAAAGTGATTTTAAAGGTGTATATGCAAAATTTAAAATAATTTGAGAAAAAATTAGGTATCAACACTCGCTCCTCCTGTATCAATACACAACCCAAGCCAACACGTGAAGCGTCGCAATACACAGTATAAATCCCCAAACCGGAAGGAAACACAAGGACTGGTGTTGTGGTCAAAGATGTCTTGAGTTTCCGGAAGCTCGCCTCACAATCATCGGACCAACTAAACTTAGCACCCTTCTGGCTCAATCTAGTCAATGGTGCTTCCACGGATGAGAATCCCTCCACGAACCGACGATAATAACCTGCTAACCCCAAGAAACTCCTGATCTCGATCGCCTAAGTAGGACGAGGCCAACTCTAAACTTCCTCAATCTTCTTGGGATCCACCTTAATAACCTCGCCTGATACCATATGCCCCAAGAATGCCACGGAATATAACAAAAACTCACACTTGGAGAACTTAACATATAGATTTTGTTCTGTCACGACCCAAATTCCCAACCCTCGGGATCGTGATGGCGCCTAACACCACACTTGCTAGGCAAGCCAATGTTAGAACTTAATTAACCACTTACTTGGAATATTTACTAAAACATAAATAAACAATTTAAATACGGATGATGAATCTAAAATTTCCAAGTAAATGATAGCATAAATAGTGTTTAGAATAATAAACGAATCATGAGCTAATAATAATAATAAACTACTCCGGGTCTGATATCACAATTCACGACTATTAAAGAATACTACAAATAAATGGGCTGAAAGAAATGTATTTCTGTTTTGAATGAACTAAAAACAGTGTCTAAATAAAAACAGGAGAAGACTCCAGGAATTTACGGACGCCAGCAAATCTACCTCGTGTCTCCGTGTAGATGCTCAACTATGCTAAAAGGATCAGTTTTGACCAGTACCTGGATCTGCACAAAAAGTGCAGAGTGTAGTATTAGTAAAACTGACCCCATGTACTGAGTAAGTTTCGAGCCTAACCTCGACAAAGTAGTGACGAGACTACGGCGGGGTATTTATAACATAACATGTGAACATTGTAAAATGAAGCAAGAAAGAATTCTAAACTAAACAAAAGCAATAAACTGTAGCATTAAATAAAATGACCCAGCCACCTTTTCTAGGTCGCAGCTATAACCCATTCTCACATAAATTTCCAAATTTCACTTTCTAATAACCGTAAGTGAAAAATATAAGAAAAACAGTAGAGTAAAATAGAAAATTTTCCGTTCCTTGTGTTTAAAATCAGTAAATCGTAAATATTCTCTCTTATTGCTCCTTGTTGATGCGCTGAACCCGCTCCCACCTGTCCACCCTTATTGCTCCTCCCTATATATTTATCACCCTTATTTCTCCTGTTGCGGCGTGCAACCCGATCCCACCTGTCCACCCTTATAATTCCTTGTTGCGGTTTGCAACCCGCTCCCACCAGACAATCACATCACATTTATTTATAAAAGATTTCACAATTCGAGTTAATGCCTTTCACAATAATTTTGCCTCAACAATTGTAAACAGAAAGCCGTACTACTCATAACTTCATCATTTATCATTTCACAATGAAACTAACCGGAATATATATATATATATATATATATATATATATATATATATATATATATATATATCGAAGAACACTATCAATCAGCTCAACCTTTCATTTATCACAATGAATCCAGGGTAACAACTACCACTTTCGAATTTCATAAAACGATACTTAACAACAAGTTGATGAAAATAAGTAGACATGGAGGCATAGAAATCATGCAAACAATTAAATCAGGAATCAAATACTTGGGATTAGGGAAGGGATTCGTTTAACTAGTAATTTGGTGGTGCATAGATGTAACGACTCGACCGGTCGTTTCGCGTATTAGGACCCCGTTCCCCTAAATGAAGTTTTCCATAGTGTCTATTCGTGCTTTATGACTTGCGGGGACGGGTGGTTCGGGATTTGGGAGTGACTAGAGTGCTTTAGGAACACTTGGTTCCTTAAGGTTGGCCTATTTGGCCAAGTTTGACTTCGGTCAATATTTTGAGCAAACGACCTCGGAATCGAGTTCTGACAGCTCTAGTAGTTCTGTATGATGATTTCAGACTTGGGCGTATGTTCAGATTGGGTTTCTAATGACCCGGGGGCATTTTGGTGCCCCAATATTGAAATAAGAAGCTCCTTAAGTTCATATTTTGGTTTGGGATGTGTTTTTATGTTATCGAGGTCCGAATGGAATTTCGAGACCGGGAATAGTTTCGTTATGTTAATTATGACTTGCCTGCAAAATTTAGGGTCATTCCGAGTTGTATAGGTCGGTTCGGAGCATTGTGAGCGAAGTCTAGAAAACTTGAAATTTCTAAGTTTGGTTCTTGGGGTTTGGGAGTGTGATTTTAAGTTTTAGCGGTGTTTTGGGTGTTCCGAAGGCTCGAGAGAGTCCGTATTATGATTTAGGACTCGTTGGTATATTTGGATTAGGGCTCGGGTGGGCCCAAGTTCCTCCCGGGCACCTAACGAGGCCAAAAACCAGCTAAAACAACTGCTGGTGCAGTTGTTGCTGGTGTGACCGCCGGTGCGGGACCGCTCCTGCGGTCCCAGCCTCCCAGGTGCGAAATACCAGGGTCTCCCTACCTTCACAGGTGCGGAACAATTTCCGCAGGAGCGGGGGTTGGTGCGGAAACGCCTCCGCAGGTGCGATCCCCATCCCCCTCGCCATTTTCCGCAGGTGCGATTATTTTCTCGCCGGTGCAGGACCGCAGGTGCGGTCCCGGGTCGCAGGTTCAGAAACCCCTGTAGGAAAACCTTTTTAAATGTTTAAAAACAGGTTGTCTTCATTTTTTCTCATACACAAACTCCATTAGAGAGCCTTCAAGCTTGAGCAGCACCCTCCACGACCTATATAGTTCTAAGGTGAGTAATTCCTCTCTATTTTCCTAAATTTTTACATGGAATTCAACTAGAATTAATTACTAAAACATCAAAAAAATCAAGAATTTGGATAGTACAAGTTAGGGCTCTTAAGAATTTGATACATCACCCAATGATTGCCATGCATTTCAGTAAAGTTACATAATTACGATCCTTGGGCTTGGGGTGAGTGATCCCTTCGAGAATTTTCGGAATCCGAGCGTGTGGGCCCGGGGTTGGATTTTGGGAATTTCTCAAGAATGTTGAATTTTTGAAAAATTAGAATAATTTCCCTACTTTGAGAACGCATTGATGTCATTATACTATATTTGGCTAGTTGCGAGCCGTCGAGGGTAGATTTCGGAAATTCGGGCGCGTCCTTGATCCGAGGGGTGGTTTCATCACGAGGTGAGTCTCCTTTCCAACCTTGTAAGGGGGAAATGTCCCCATAGGTTCCTTATTTTCTATGTATACATGTTGTGGGGGGCGCGTACGTACCAAGTGACGAGAGTCTGTACGTGGCGATTATATTGCTATGTTGGGTAGCTTTAGGACTCACGAGCATGCCACTATATGCCTTATTTGTACCTTGTATGTGTTAAGAGTTGTAATTATTGTCGAGGTGATATGGAAACATCAAACATTATGATTTAGATCCCAGTTGGCTATCCATGGTATTGACACAGTCCTGTTGAGTTCGTTGTTGAGTTGGTACACACATGTACTTATATATATACACACTTGTTATCGAGTCAGCACACGAGCTGCAAGTATGATGCACAGACGTGGGTCAGCTTATCATTATCGAGTCAGCACACGAGTTGCGGGTATGATGCACAATCGTGAGTCAGCTTATTATTATCGATTCAGCACACGAGTCGCAGGTACGATGCGTGATCGTGGGTTTGCTTATTATATCGAGTCAGCACGAGATTCGCAGGTATGATTCACGATCGTGGGTTAGCTTATGACCTCAGTCCCTATGAACACCTTATGACTTCGGCCGTTCGTCTTGTCCTGGTATGTGTATGATCATTCGAGTTCTGAGTCACTTAAAACTGGAGTGTCAGGTATTGGTTAAGAGAAGATTTTGGTACTTTGTTGTTTCTTTTTCAGTTATTGTCTGGATTTTGTCATTCTCTATGTACTTGTTGCTTACTGTTTCTCATGCCTAATTCTTTAGCCATATATCGTCATATATTATATTGCTGGACCTTAGTGAGTACCTAGTCGACCTCTCGTCACTACTCCTTCGAGTTTGGGCAGGGTACTCACTGGGTACATATTTATTATGTACTCATGCTGCACTTCTTCTTCTTCTCTACTTGACTGTACAGGTCAGGAGGTTGGTACATCTGATTATCAGGCCGGTGATAGATAGTGACTTGAGCTGATTCGACTTCGCGGTGAGCCGCTCTTCCTAACGATCTCTAGCAGCACCCCGAAGTTTCCTTTGTCATTTTCCCGTCTACTTCATTCAGACTGTGGGATTGTGTATATATATTATCCTTGTTTATTCAGATAATTGCCCATGATACTCGTGACACTAGTTCCTGGCACACGCATAGCATATTTTGGGTTTTGGGCTGTATATTTATGCATAAGTTTATCTTTTGACTCATGTGTCGTATGATTTTATTTATGTCATAGGATATCATCATGATAATAAATGTTTAAAACTGGTAAACATTGGGATAATTAATCAAACGGGAAGGGTAACACTTAGTGTAATTCATGTTGGCTTGCCTAACCCCGCTGTTGGGCGCCATTGCGACCTGAATTAGGATTTGGGTCGTGACAACGTGGTATCAGAGCATTAGGTTCACGTAGTCTCACGAGTCATGGGAATACCCAGTAGAGTCTTGCGGATCGGTACGGAGACGTCTGTAGTTTTCTTAAGGAGGCTATAGGGTGTTAAGAAACTTCTCTTTGATTCATATTCTTTCGTGCAATCGATGATGTACTCAAAGTTGTTCTTCTATTCTCTCACAGATGGTGAGGGCGCGTGCATCAGATGTTCCTGAGCTGGTGGATGTCGCTGCCCCTGCCGCCCAAGGTCGTGGTCGAGGCAGGGGGAGGGAACCTACCCAAGGTAGGGGACGAGGGCGTCCCAGAGCTGTACCGGTCATACCACCAGAGGACCCTGCTTTTGAGGAGCAGGATGAGATGCCTCCAGTAGCTCGCGCTCCAGCGGACTTTATGACGAAGCCCGGCTTCCAGGAGGTCATGGGCCATATGTTGAGATTTATGGACACCATGTCCCAGGCAGGCATACTTCCGGTAGATCCTTCCACTTCCCAGGCGGAAGGGGGAGTCCAAACCCCTACCGCTCAGTCCACAGCACAGGCAGTAGCAGCACACCACACTCCGGGTACACCGCCCGTGGGTGGGGTTCAGACTATAGTAGCAGCGCCAGAGCCTAGGCCAGTTATAGAGGGCGACCAACAGAATATGCTAGATAGATGGACCCGACTTCGCCCTCCAGTCTTCGGGGGTGAGCGGGGTGAGGATGCCCAGGACTTCATTGACAGGTGCAGGGATAGACTGCACAACATGAGGATCTTGGAGTCGCATGGGGTCGACTTCACTACATTTCAGCTAGAGGGTAGAGCTCACCGCTGGTGGCAGTCATATCTTCTTAGCAGGCCAGCAGATTCTCCTTCGGTCACCTGGAGTCAGTTTACTCAGTTATTTCTGGACAGGTACATCCCACCTTATGAGAGGGAGGAGCTTCAGGGCAGTTTCAGTGATTGGAGTAGGGGAAGATGTCCGTGACTGATTATGAGGCGATATTTTCAGAGTTATCCCGCAGTGCTCTTATGATACTGCCCACTGATGCCGAGAGGGTGCGGCGGTTCGTGGAAGGCTTACATACAGGTAATCGGACCTCTTTGGCCAGAGAGGTAGAGATGGGTACCCCGTACCAGCTTGTAGTCGAGATAGCTCGACAGATTGAGGGATACCGATTGAGGAGCAGGGAGCAGGGTCAGCAGGACAAGAGGGCCAGATTTATAGGTGATTTCAGGGTGCTCCAGCTAGGGGTAGGGGTCAGTTCGGAGGCGGTCAGTCCAGCAGGCCTTCATCTGCAGCACCTCCACCACCTCCCAGGGGTGTTCCAGCGGGGCCTCAGTTCAGTGCCATGCCAGAGCTCCTACCATCCTCCAGCCATCCACAGTTTATCCAGTGATTACTCCAGCTGTCAGAGATCCTCCGGTTCCTATTTCAGTGTTGTGTCAGATGACTCTCATCGCCTTCCGACCATTACGGGAGTCTTACTCTTAAGGAAAGCAGGATATGTCACATATGAGGTGCTTCGAGTGTGCGAACTTAGGCCACATAAGGAGGGATTATCCCAGCTATCGGGGCAAGGTCGTGCAGTAGAGTCACCAGCCTGCGATTTCAGCACCAGCAGTTCGACCGCCTAGAGGTGGGGGTCAGGTTGGCAGAGGTCGTCCTAGATGGGGAGGCCAGTCCGGAGGGGGTCAGTCAGCTCCAGCTCGTTCTAGGGGAGCTCAGTCTTCAGGTGCTACAGCCAGATTCAATGCTTTTCCGGACAGATCAGATGTAGTGGCCTCATACACCGTGATTACAGGTATCATTTCAGTCTGTGGTAGAGAGGCTTCAGTGTTATTTGACCCAGGGTCTACATACTCATATGTTTCAGCATTATTTTCCATTTTTTGGATATTTCCTCGTGAGTCCTTGGGTTCTCCCTTGCATGTGTCCACTCACGTGGGCGATTCTGTGGTGGTAGACCGGGTCTACCGATCTTGTGTGATTACTTTCTGTGGGCTTGAGACCAGAGCCGACCTGTTATTGCTCGACATGGTTGATTTTGAGGTTATTTTGGGCATAGATTGGCTATCTCCTTATCATGCTGTGTTGGATTGTCATGCCAAAACAGTTACCTTAGCCATGCCTGAGTCGACGAGGGTAGAGTGGAGAGGTTCTTCAGTTAGTGCATTCAGCCGGGTCATCTCCTTTATGAAGGCTCGGCGTATGGTCGAGAAGGGGTGTTTGGCTTACCTTGCTTATGTGCGGGACACCACCACCGAGTCTCCTACCATTGATTCAGTGCCTGTTGTTCGAGAGTTCCCAGATGTATTTCCTTTAGATATTCCAGGCATGCCTCCGGATCGGGACATTGACTTCTGTATTAATTTGGTTCCAAATACTCAGCCTATTTTAATTCCCTCGTATCGTATGGCTCCTAAGGAGCTAAAGGAGCTGAAGGGGCAGCTTGAAGAGTTATTGGCTAAGGGGTTCATCAGGCCGAGTGTGTCATCGTGGGGTGCTCTAGTCTTATTTGGGAAGAAAAAGGATGGGTCTATGCGGATGTGCATTGATTACCGCCAGTTGAATAAAGTGACCATCAAGAACAAGTATCCTCTGCCGCGCATTGATGACTTGTTTGATCAGTTGCAGGGTGCTCGTGTGTTCTCTAAGATTGTCTTGAGATCGGGTTATCACCAGTTGAAGATTCGGATTTCAGATGTTTCGAAGACCGCATTTCGCACCAGATATGGCCATTATGAGTTTATAGTGATGTCATTTGGCTTGACTAATGACCCAACAAAATTTATGGACTTGATGAATAGGGTGTTCAGGCCGTAAATTGACTCATTCGTCATTGTAATCATTGATGACATCTTGATCTACTCACGGAGCCTGGGTGAGCACGAGCAGCAGAAGCAATATGCTAAGTTCTCTAAGTGAGAGTTCTGGTTGGAGTCTGTGGCATTTTTGGGGCATGTGGTATCCGGAGAGGGTATCGAGGTTGATCCGCAGAAGGTTGAGGCATTTCAGAGTTGGCCGCATCCTACTTCAGCTTCAGATAGCAGGAGTTTTCTGGGTCTAGCAGGCTATTACCGTCGATTCGTGGAGGGATTCTCTTCTGTTGCAGCTCTATTAACTAGATTGACTCAGAAGAATTCCCCGTTTTGGTGGTCCGACGAGTGTGAGGCGAGCTTTCAGAAGCTCAAGTGAGCATTGACCTCAGCACCAGTTCTATCATTGCCTTCCAAGTATGGGGTATATACTGTGTATTGCGACGCTTCCCGCATCGGGTTGGGATGTGTGTTGATGCAGGATGGAAGATTTATCGCTTATGCTTCGCACCAGCTGAAGGATCATGAGAAGAACTATCTTGTGCACGACTTGGAGCTGGCGGCGATTGTTCATGCTTTGAATATCTGGTGGCACTACTTGTATGGTGTATCTTGTGAGGTCTACACTGACCACCGCAGTTTGCAGCATTTGTTTAAGAGGGGCCTTAATTTGAGGCAGCGGAGGTGGATCGAGTTGTTGAAGGACTATGATATCACTATTCTGTATCACCCGGGCAAGGCGAATGTAGTAGCAGATGCTTTGAGCAGGAGGGCAGCGAGTATGGGTAGCTTGGCCTACATTGCAGCCGAGGAGAAACCTTTAGCCTTGGACATTCAGTCCTTGGCCAACCTCCTGGTGAGATTGGACCTTTCAGAGCCTCGTCGAGTTCTAGCTCATGTGGTTGCTCAGTCTTCATTATTGGGAGAGATTAAGGCTCGACAGTTTGATGATTCATGTCTGGCAAAGCTTCGGGAGACGGTCGTCCAGGGTAGGGCCAAGGAGGTTACCTTGGGCGAGGATGGTGTTCTGAGACTCCAAGGCTGATTGTGTGTTCCTAATGTTGATGGCCTGAGGGGGAGGATTCTAGTAGAGGCACACTGTTCTCGGTATTATGTTCATCCAGGAGCGACGAAGATGTATCGTGATTTGAAGCAACATTACTGGTGGAGGCGGATGAAGAAGGATATAGTGCAGTATGTGGCTAGGTGTCTCAATTGCCAGCAGGTTTAGTACGAGCATCAGAGGCCAGGAGGCCTGTTTCAGCAGATGCCAATTCCTGAATGGAAATGGGAGCGCATCACCATGGACTTCGTAGTTGGGTTGCCTCGGACTTTGCGGAAGGTTGACGCGGTTTGGGTCATCGTGGATAGATTGACCCAATCGGCACATTTCATTCCTGTGGCTACTACTTACATTACAGAGAGGCTGGCTCATATTTACATTCGAGAGATAGTCCGGTTGCATGGTGTGCCGATGTCTATTATATCAGATCGAGGTCCTTAGTTGACTTGGCACTTCTAGAGATCTTTGCACAGTGGGATGGGCACTCAGATAGACCTCAGTTCAACATTTCACCCTCAGATCGATGGCCAGTCAGAGCGCACGGTTCAGATATTGGAGGATATGCTCAGGGCGTGTGTGATTGATTTTGGGGGTCAGTGGGACCAGTTCTTGTCTTTGGCGGAGTTTGCATACAATAATAGTTATCAGTCGAGCATCGAGATGGCTCCATTCGAGGCTTTATATGGTCGGCGGTGTCGTTCTCCTATCGAGTGGTTTGAGCCTGGCGAGGCCAGGTTATATGGCACAGATCTGGTGAGAGACGCTTTGGAGAAGGTCAAGATAATTCAGGAGAGGCTGCACACAGCACAGTCCATACAGAAGAGTTACGCAGTTCAGCGGGCGCGTGATGTAGCATTTTTGGAGGGAGATACGATTATGCTGAAGGTCTCCCTGATGAAGGGCATTATGAGATTCGGGAATAAGGGCAAGCTGAGCCCCAGGTTCATAGGTCCATTTGAGGTGTTGAGGCGAGTCGGAGAGGTCGCTTACGAGCTTGCATTACCTCTAGCCTTATCGAGAGTTCATCCGGTCTTTCATGTATCCATGCTTCAGAGGTATCACGCCGACTTCTCTCACGTGGTTGATTACAACACTATTTATTTGGATGAGAAGTTGGGCTACGAGGAGGAGCAAGTTGCCATTGTTGATACACAAGACCGCCAGTTGAGGTCCAAGAGAGTTTCTGCAGTAAAGGTCCAGTGGAGAGGCCAACCACCTGAGGAGGCGACTTGGGAGTCCGAGGAGGATATGCGGGACAGACACTCACAGCTATTTAACACTTCAGGTATGATTCTAGACCCGTTCGAGGACGAACGTTTGTTTAAGAGGGGGAGGATGTAACGACCCGACCGGTCATTTCGCGTATTAGGACCCCGTTCCCCTAAATGAAGTTTTCCATAGTGGCTATTTGTGCTTTATGACTTGCGGGGACGGGTGGTTCGGGATTTGGGAGTGATTAGAGTGCTTTAGGAACACTTGGTTCCTTAAGGTTGGCCTATTTGGCCAAGTTTGACTTCGGTCAATATTTTGAGCAAACGACCTCGTAATCAAGTTCTGACAGCTCCAGTAGTTCCGTATGATGATTTCGGACTTAGGCGTATGTTCGGATTGGGTTTCTGATGACCCGGGGGCATTTCGGCGCCCATTATTGAAATAAGAATTTCCTTAAGATCATATTTTAGTTTGGGACGTGTTTTTGTGTTATCGAGTTCCGAACGGAATTTCGAGACCGGGAATAGTTCTGCTTTGTTAGTTATGACTTGCCTGTAAAATTTGGGGTCATTCCGAGTTGTATAGGTCGGTTCGGCGCGTTGTGAGCGAAGTCTAGAAAACTTAAAATCTCTAAGTTTGGTTCTTGGGGTTTGGGGGTGTGATTTTGAGTTTTAGCATTGTTTGGGTGTTTCGAAGTCTCGAGCGAGTCCGTATTATGATTTGGGACTCGGTGGTATATTTGGATTAGGGCTCGGGTGGGCCCAGGTGCCTCCCGGGCACCTAACGAGGCCAAAAACTAGCTAAAACAACTGCTGGTGCAGTTGTTGCTGGTGTGACCACAGGTGCGGTTGCCCAGCCGCAGTTGCGGGACCGCTCCTGCGGTCCCAGCCTCGTAGGTGCGAAATCCCAGCGCCCTCCCTACCTTCGCAGGTGCGGAACAATTTCCGCAGGAGCGGGTCCGCTGGTGCGGAAACCCCTCCGCAGGTGTGATCCCCAGCCCCCTCGCCATTTTCCGCAGGTGCAATTCTTTTCTCGCCGGTGCGGGACCGCAGGTGCAGTCCCGGGTCGCAGGTGCGGAAACCCCTGTAGGCAGACCTCTTTAAATGTTTAAAAACGGGTTGTCTTCAATATTTCTCATACACAAACTCCATTTGAGAGCCTTCAAGCTTGAGCAGCACCCTCCACAACCTATATAGTGCTAAGGTGAGTATTTCTCTCTATTTTTCCTAAATTTTTACATGGAATTCAACTAGAATTAATTACTCAAACATCAAAAAATCAAGAATTTGGATAGTAAAAGTTAGGGCTCTTAAGAATTTGATACATCACCCAATGATTGACATGCATTCCAGTAAAGTTACATAATTATGATCCTTAGGCTTCGGGTGAGTGATTCCTTCGAGAATTTTCGGAATCCGAGCGTGTGGGCCCGGGGTTGGATTTTGGGAATTTCTCAAGAATGTTGAATTTTGGAAAAATTAGAATAATTTCCCTACTTTGAGCATGCATTGATGTCATTATACTATATTTGGCTAGTTGCGAGCCGTCGAGGGTAGATTTCGGAGATTTGGGCGCGTCCTTGATCCAAGGGGTGGTTTCGTCACGAGATGAGTCTCCTTTCCAACCTTGTAAGGGGGAAATGTCCCCATAGGTTCCTTATTTGCTATGTATACATGTTGTGGGGGACGCGTACGTACCAAGTGACGAGAGTCTGTACGTGGCGACTATATTGCTATGTCGGCTAGCTTTAGGACTCACGAGCATGCCACTATGTGCCTTATTTGTACCTTGTATGTGTTAAGAGTTGTAATTATTGTCGAGGTGATATGGAAACATGAAACATTATGATTTAGATCCCAGTTGGCTATCTGTGGTATTGACACATTCATGTTGAGTTCACTATTGAGTTGGTACACATATGCACTTATATATATACACACTTGTTATCTAGTTAGCACATGAGCCGCAGGTATGATGCACGGTCGTGGGTCAGCTTATTATTATCGAGTCAGCACACGAGTCACAGGTATGATGCACGATCGTGGGTCAGCTTATCATTATCGAGTCAGCACACGAGTCGCATGTATGATGCGCCATCGTGGGTTAGCTTATTATATCGAATCAGCACGCGAGTCGCAGGTATGATTCGCGATCATGGGTTAGCTTATGACCTCAATCCCTATGACCACCCTTATGACTCCGGTCGGTCTTCTTGTCCTGGTATGTGTATGATCACTTGAATTCTGGTACTTGTTGCTCACTGTTTCTCATGCCTATTGCTTTAGCCATATCTCGTCATATATTATATTGCTGGACCTTAGTGAGTACCTAGTCGACCTCTCGTCACTACTCCTTCGAGTTTGGGCGGGATACTCACTTGGTACATATTTATTATGTACTCATGCTGCACTTCTTCTTCTTCTCTACTTGATTGTACAGGTCAGGAGGCTGGTACATCTGATTATCAGGTCGGTGATAGATACTGACTTGAGCTGATTTGAATTCACAGTGAGCCGCTCTTCCCGACGATCTCTGGCAGCACCCCGGAGTTTCCTTTGTCATTTTTCCGTCTACTTCATTCAGAATGTGGGATTATGTATATATATATTATCCTTGTATATTCAATAATTGCCCATGATACTCGTGACACTAGTTCCTAGCACACACGTAGCATATTTTGGGCTTTGGGCTGTATGCCTATGCATAAGCTTATCTTTTGACTCATGTGTCGTATGATTTTATTTATGTCACAGGCTATCATCATGCTAATAATTTTTTAAAACTGGTAAACGTTGGGATAATTAATGAAATGGGAAGGGTAACACTTAGTGTAATTCATGTTGTCTTGCCTAACCCCGCTGTTAGGCACCATCGCGACCTGAATTAGGATTTGGGTCGTGACAATGGATACTTGTTACCTCACCTATACACCACACACATGCAGTTCACATAGCATTTAGGTTGGGGATTCCTATTCCCTCAAGCCAAGGTTAAACCAAGCACTTATCTCAATTCAGCAGGCCACTCACTGCTCAATCACAACTTTTCCTTTAGAATTTGCCTTCAATTCACTCGTATCTAATCGTAATTGGGTTTAATATCATTAATCATTATTATAGGAATTAACTTTATTGAAAAATCATGGGTTTTCTAATTTTTCCCAAAAATCCCTAATTCTACCATGAAAATTCTAGATTCTAGTTTGAAATCTTGTAAAAAGTAGTTAAGGATTGAAAGAGATGAGTTAGAAATCACTTACCTATGATTTGGAGAAGAAAAATATTTTGGAAAAATCGCCTCTTTCATTATAAGATTTTGTTATTTTTGAAAAGTGGTAAAATAATTGAAGATGGGCTATATATATACGCGCCTCAGGACTGATAACCGCTGTCAGCGGAATTCTGGGCCCTGCCCCACCGCTGTCAGTGACAGAATCTGGGATTCACAAACCGCGGTCAGCGGAATTTCGGGCGCTGCAGCGGAAACTAATCTGCGACCGCAGAATTCTAAACGCTGTCGCGCTTTCAGGTTCAAAGAACCAGAACCTGCAACTTTTTAATCCCCCAATTATTTTTCTTAGTATCAAAACACTCTGTGGCCTACTCGAAACTCACCCGAGCCTCCGGGGCTCCAATCCAAACATGGACGCAAGTCTGAAAATATCATACGAACTTGCTCGTGTGATCAAATCATTGAAATAACATCAAGAAGTACGAATTTAACCACAACATCATGATTTTCCTCCAGAATACCCAAATTTCACTATTTCTCAACCAGACGTCCAAATCACGTCAAATAAATTTCGATTCTCATCAAATTTCACAAGTAAGACTTTCACATTATAACAAACCTGTACCGAGCTCCAGAACCAAAATACGGACCCGATACCAATGAGTTGAAACAATAGTCATTTCCTTATTTCCTTTAAAAATTTCAGTATAACAATTTTCTTCAAAAATTGTTTTCTAAGGCTAGGGACCTTAGAATTAAATTCCGGGCATTCGCCCAAGTGCCATATTTTACTGTGGACCTCCTGGGATCATCAGAACGCATATTCGGGTCCGTTTACTGAAATTTTGACCAAAGTCAACCAAAACAAAAATTTTAACTCTAAAATTTTCCGTTTTTCTCATATTTTCACATAAAAGCTTTCCATTTTCACGCCCGGACTGTGCATGCAAATCGAGGTAATTAAATTTAGTCTTTTAAGGATAATAAGCCTGGAATAGAGGCTTCATTCGTGAAATGACCGTTTGGGTCATCACAATCTCCACCTCTAAAACAAACGTTCGTCCTCGAACGGACATAGAAAATTACCTGAATCGGCTATCAAGTGTGGATATCTACTCTGCATGTCCGACTCAGACTCCTAAGTAGTTGCCTCACCAAGCTGACCTTTCCACTGCACTCGAACTGAAGGATAACTCTTTGACCTCAACTAACGAACTTGCCGGTCTAAAATGGCTACCAGCTCGTCCTCATAAGTCAAATCTTTGCCCAATTGGACAGAGCTGAAATCTAACACGTGGGACGGGTCCGCCATGATTTTTTCGGAGCATAGACACATGGAATACCAGATGAAATGAGGATAACCATGGAGTCAACGCAAGTCTATAAGCTACCTCCCCTACCCTATGAAGAATCTCAAATGGCCCAATGTACCTAGGGCTCAAATTACCCTTCTTCCCAATCTCATAACACCCGTCATGGGTGATACCCGAAGTAATACTCTCTCTCCAACCATGAATGCCACATCTCGAGCCTTACGATCGGCATAACTCTTTTGACTAGACTGAGTTGTACGAAGATGATCCTGTATAACCTTGACCTTATCTAAGTCTTCTTGAACTAAGTCTGTACCCAATAACCGCGCCTCTCTCGGCTCAAGCCATCCAACTGGCGATCTACACCGTCTACCATATAATTCCTCATAGGGAGCCATCTGAATGCTCGACTGGTAGATATTATTATAGGCAAACTCACGACAAGAATTTATCCCAAGAACCTCCAAAGTTAATGACACAAGCGTGGAGCATATCCTCCAAGACCTGAATAGTATGCTCGGATTGCCCGCCGTCTGAGGATGAAATGTTGTGCTCAACTCAATTCGGGTACCCAATTCACGCTGAACTGCCATCTAAAAGTGCGAGGTAAACTGTGTACCTCGATCAGAAATAATAGACACGGGTACACCATGAAGGAGAACAATCTCCTGAATATATATCTCGGCCAACCGCTCTGAATTATAAGTACTTGCCACCGGAATGAAATGTTCTGATTTAGTCATCCTATCCACAATAACCCAAACTGTGTCGAATTTCCTCTGAGTGTGTGGGAGTCCAACAATGAAGTCCATAGTGATATGGTCCTACTTCCACTCAGGAATCTCTACCTGCTGAAGTAAACCATCGGGTCTTTGATGTTCATATTTCACTTGTTAGCAATTCAAACAACGAGCCACATAAGAAACAATGTCCTTTTTCATCCTTCTCAACCAATAATGCTACCTCAAATCCTGGTACATTTTGGCTACACCTGGGTGAATAGAATACTTAGAACTGTGAGCCTCCTCAAGGATCAACTCGCGAATCCCATCAACATTAGGTACACATATATGACCATGCATCCTCAATACACCATCATCTCCAACTGTAGCCTTCTTGGCACCACCATGTCGAACTGTGTCCCTAAGAATCATCAAATGCGGGTCATCATCCTACCGATCTCTGATACGCTCGAATAAAGAACACCGAGCGACTGTACAAGCTAGAACACTGCTGGGCGAAATATCCAAGATCACGAACTGATTAGCCAAAGTCTGAACATCTGAAGACAATGGTCTCTCACCGACTGGAATAAATGCAAGGCTGCCCATACTCACCGACTTCCTACTCAATGCATCGGCCACCATATTGGCCTTCCCTGGATGATATAATATAGTGACATCATAATGCTTCAATAATTTTGACCATATCCTCTATCTTAAATTAAGATCCTTTTGCTTGAACAAGTACTGGAGACTGGATGGTCTGTGAAAACCCTATACTCCACACCATAAAGATAGTGCCACCAAATCTTTAGTGCATGAACAATGGCTGTCGATTCTAAGTCATGAACAAGATAATTCTTCTCATGGACTTTCAATTGTCGAGACACATATGCAATCACCCTGCTATTCTGCATTAATACTGCTCCAAGTCCAACTCGAGAAGCATCACAATAAACCGTGAAGGAACCTGAACCTGATGGTAACACCAACACCGGTGCTGAAGTCAAGGCTATCTTGAGCTTCTGAAATCTTGCCTCGTACTCGTCTGACCATTTAAATGGGGAACCTTTCTGAGTCAATTTAGTCATTGGGGCTGATATGGATGAAAACCCCTCCACAAAACAACGGTAGTAACCCGCCAAACCCAAGAAGCTCCTGATTTCCGTGGCTGAAGTGGGTCTAGGCCTGTTCTTGACTACCTTTATCTTCTTAGGATCAACCTGAATATACTTTGCTGATACGATATGACCCAAGAAGGCTACTGAATCCAACCAGAACTCACATTTTGAAAACTTTGCATACAATTGATTATCTCTCAAAGTCTGGAGCGTTATACGGAGGTGTTGTTCATGCTCCTCTAGGCTGCGGGACTATATCAGAATATCATCAATATCATCAATGAATACGATAATGAAAGAATCAAAATGAGGCTTGAAAACTCGATTCATCAAGTCCATAAAGGCTGCTAGAGCATTAGTCAAACCAAAGGACATCACCAGAAATTCATAGTGTCCATACCTCGTCCGAAAGGCTGTCTTAGGAACATCGGACGCCCTAATCTTTAACTAATGGTAACCAGATCTCAGATCAATTTTTGAAAACACACTGGCACCCTGAAGCTGATCAAATAAATCATCAATTCTCGGCAATGCATATTTATTCTTGAAAGTAACCTTGTTCAACTACCGGTAATCTATACACATCCTCATCAACCCATCCTTCTTCTTTACGAAAAAATTGGTGCACCCCAAAGCGATACATTGGGTCTAATAAAACCCTTATCAATCAAGTCTTGCAACTTCTCTTTAAATTCTTTCAATTGTGGTGGGTCCATCTGATATGGAGGAATGGAAATGGGCTGAGTGCCCGGAGCCACATCAATACAAAAATCAATATCCATGTCGGGTGGCATCCCCCTTAGGTATGCAGGAAACACCTCGGGAAACACGCGAATAATAGGCATTGAATCTATAGAAGAAACTTCAGCCTCAGAATAACGAATATGAGCTAAATAAGCTAAACATCCCTTCTCAACCATGCGACGAGCCTTGGCATAAGAAATCACTTTGCTGGGAGAATGACCAGGAATCCCTTTCCATTCTAATCGAGGCAACCCTAGCAAAGCTAAAGTAGCTGTCTTGGCGTGACAGTCCAAGATGGTATAATAAGGCGACAACTAAGCCATGCCCAATATAACATTAAAATCTACCATGTCAAGAAGCAAAAGGTCTACACTAGTTTCAAGACCTTCAATGACTACTACGTATGAACGATACACACGATCTACCACAATAGCGTTCCCCACCGGTATAGACACATAAACAAGGAATCGCGGGGTACAACCAAATACGAGCAAAATATGATGACACATAAGAATAAGTAGACCCCGGAACAAACAAAACTAAGGCATTTCTATCACAAACTGAAATGATACCTGTAAAGACAGCATCAGAGGACTCCACCTCAGGTCTAGCTGGGAATGAATACAGTCGGGGCTAGGATCCACCACCTTGAAATATGTCTCTGGGAGGACCTCTGATAGGCGGACCTCCACCTCTAGCGGGCTGGCCTCCACCCCTAGCGGCCTGACCTCCACCACTAACAATATGGCCTCTACCTCTAGCTACCCGACCGCTACCCCCGGCTGGCTGGGCAGGTGGTGCTGGAACTATAGCACGGGAACCCTGGTACTGATGCCGATTACCCGAAAGTCTCGGATAAGCTCTCCGAATATGCTCATATTCACCACACTCAAAACATCTCTCCTGATATAGAGACTGACCCTGACGAACCGACTGACCTCGATAATAACTCTGCAGAGGAGATGCTCTAATAGGAGATGATGGTGCACTGTAAACTGGCTGAGCATAAGAATTCGTGTAAGAACAACGACCACCTGAAGTATCATTCAAAGCGTGAAGTGCTGAATGGAATGGCCTGGAAGATTGGCCTCTGCTGAAATTAAACCCGCCTCTAGATGAGGCATCACTAAAACCACTGGAATGGCGAGGTCTTTTGTCTGATCCCTGACCTCCCATCTCGAGAACCGACTCAACTCTCTGGGCCATATTAGCCGCATCCTAAAATGAAATCTCAGTCCTTATCTCCTTGGCCATCTACAACCTGATGGGCTAAGCAAATCCCTCATTAAATCTCCTGACCCTCTCTCTCTCTGTGGGCAACAAAAGAATAACATCTCTAGCCAAGTCCACAAAGCGATTTTCATACTGGGTCACAATCATGCTGCCCTACTAAAGATTCTTAAATTGATGACGATTCTCTTCTCTAGTAGTAACAGACAAAACTTCTCCAAGAAGAGGTGTGAAAACTGGTCCCAAGTCAAAGCAGGTGACCCAGCTGGTCTAGTCAACAAGTAATCCCTCAACCATTTCTTGGCGGAACCAGTCATCTGAAAGCAGCAAAATTGACCCTATTGGTCTCTAAAATGCCCATATTCTGTAGAACCTCATGACAACTATCTAGATATTCCTGAGGGTCCTCTGAAGTAGCACCACTGAAATGAACAGGGAAAAGCTTAATGAACATGTCTAGTCTCCACAAGGCATATGAGGACATAGCTACTCCATCAACAAGCGGCTCTGTAGCAACTAGTTGAATTACCCCGACCAGATTAGTTGCTGGGGTATGAACTTGAGGAGTAGTCTGATCAGGAGTGTGGGTAGCAGGAGTCTAGACCCCTCCTCCAGCCTGAGATACGGCTACTGCCACAGGGAGTGTGCCTGTCTGAGCTACGCTCTCCATAAGGCCCACTAGTCGGACCAAATCATCTTGAAGCACTGGGGTAGCAATAAACCCCTCTGGGACCTGAGCTGGTCCCGCTGGAATGGTCTGAACTGGAACCCCCTCATTAATCTCCATTTGGGGCTCCATAGTTGGGGCTGCTGTATTAGCTATGGGCTGAGTCCTGCCCCTGTCCCTGCCTCGGCCTCTGCCCCTAGTAGGAGTTGTTGTTGCTGCTGGACCGGATTGTTGGTTAGCAAAAGAATAAGCACGTGTTCTCGCCATCTGCGAGAGAATAGAAGAGTTCAGTCAGTATTTGAGATGTTAAGAATCGCACGATAGAGTAGAAATAAAAATTGAGTTTGTTCCTAACTTCATAGCCTCTGAGAGATAAGTACAGACGTCTCCGTATCGATCCTTCAGACTCTATTAATCTTGTTCGTGAATTGTGAGACCTAGGCAACCTAGAGGTCTGATACCAACTTGTCACGACCCAAATTTAAAACCCTCGGGATCGTGATGGCGCCTAACACCACACTTGCTAGGAAAGCCTATGTTAGAACTTAATTAACCACTTCCTTGGAATATTTACTAAAACATAAATAAAAAATTTAAAAATGGATGTTGAACTAATATTTCCCAATAAATGATATCATAAATAGTGTTTAGAATAATAAATGAATCACGAGCTAATAATAATAATAAACTACCCAGGGTCTGGTGTCACAGTTCACGAACTACTAAAGAATACTACAAATAAAATGGGCTGAAAAAAATGTATTTCTGTTTTGAATGAACTAAAAACAGTGTCTAAATAAAAATAGGAGACACCCGAAATTTGCGGACACCGGAAGATCTACCTCGTGTCTCCCGTAAATGCTCAACTATGATCAAAGGATCAGCTTTGACCAGTACCTGGATCTGCACAAAAAGTGCAGAGTGTAGTATCAGTACAACCGACCTCATGTACTGAGTAAGTGTCGAGCCTAACCTCGACGAAGTAGTGACGAGGCTACGATGGGGCATTTATAACATAACCTGTGAATATTGTAAAATGAAGCATGAAAGAATTCTAAACTAAACAAAGCAATAAACTGTAACATTAAATAATATGACCCAGCCACCTTTTCCAGGTCGCAGCTATAACCAATTCTCACATAAATTTCCAAGTTTCCAAATTTCACTTTCTAATAACAGTAAGTGCAAAATATGAGAAAAACAGTAGAGTAAAATAGAAAATCTTTTGTTCCGTGTGTTTAAAATCAGTAAATCGTAAATATTCTCCCTTATTTCTCCTTGTTGCGGCGCTAACCCGCTCCCACCTGTCCACCCTTATTGCTCCTCCGTATATTTATCACCCTTATTTCTCCTGTTGCGGCGTGCAACCCGATCCCGCCTGTCCACCCTTATCACTCCTTGTTGCGGCATGAAACCCACTCCCACCACACAATCACATCACATTTATTTATAAAAGATTTCACAATTCGAGTTAATGCTTTTCACAATAATTTTGCCTCAACAATTGTAAACAGAAAGTCGTACTACTCATAACTTCATCATTTATCATTTCACAATGAAACACACTGGAGTTTTATATATATATCGAAGAATACTATCAACCAGCTCAACCCTTCATATATCACAATGAATCCAGGGTAACAACTAACACTTCCGAATCTCCTAAAACAATACTTAACAACAAGTTGATGAAAACAAGTAGACATGGAGGCATAGAAATCATGCAAACAAATAAATAAGGAATCAAATACTTAGGGATAGGGAAGGGATCACATTTAACAAGTAATTTTGGTGGTGCATAGATACTCGTCACCTCACCTATACACCACACACATGCAATTCACATAGTATTTAGGTTGTGGATTCCTATTCGCTCAAGTCTAGGGTAAAACAAGCAGTTACCTCAATTCAGCAGGCCACTCACTGCTCAATCACAACTTTTCCTTTATATTTTGCCTTCAATTCACTAGTATCTAATCATAATTGGTTTTATATCATTAGTTATTATTATAGGAATTAACTTTATTAAAAAATCATGGGTTTTCTAAGTTTTCCCAAAAATCCCTAATTCTACCATGAAAATTCTAGATTCTAAGTTGGAATCTTGTAAAAAGTAGTTAAGGACTGAAAGTGATGAATTAGAAATCACTTACCTATGATTTGGAGAAGAAAATATTTTTGAAAAATCGCCTCTTTCATTTTAGGGTTTTGTTATTTTTGAAAAGCGGTAAAATAATTACAGATGGGATATGTGTATATATATATATATATATATATATATATATATATATATATATATATATATATATATATATATATATATATATATATATATATATATATATATATATGCGCCTCAGGACTAACAACCGCTGTCAGCAGAATTAGGGGTGTGGCGGCGGAATCTGGGCTTCACAAACCGCGGTCAACGGAATTCCGGGCGCTGCAGCAGAAACTGATCTGCGGTCGCGGAATTCTAAGAACTGTCGCGCTTTCAGGTTCAGAGAACCGGAACCTGCAACCTGCAACTTTGTAATCCCCCAGTTATTTTTCTATGTATCAAAACACTCAGTGGCCTACTCGAAACTCACCCGAGCCCTCGGGGCTCCAATCCAAACCTGCACGCAAGTCTAAAAATTTCATACGGGCTTACTCGAGCGATCGAATCATTGAAATATCATCAAGAACTACGAATTAACCACAACATCATGATTTTCCTCCAAAACACTCAAATTTCAGTATTTCTCAACCTGACGTTCAAATCACGTCAAATAAATTCTGATTCTCATCAAATTTCACAAGTACGACTTTCACATTATAACAAACCTGTACCAAGCTTCGGAACCAAAATACGGACCCGATACCAGTGAGTTCAAACAATAGTCATTTCCTTTAAAAATTTCAGTATAACAATTTTCTTTAAAATTGTTTTCTAAGGCTAGGACCTCGGAATTCAATTCCGAGCATTCGCCCAAGTCCCATATTTTACTGCGGACCTCCCAGGATTATCAAAACACAGATCCAGTTCCGTTTACTCAAAATGTTGACCAGAGTCAACCAAAACTAAATTTTTAACTCTAAAAATTTCTATTTTTCTCATATTTTCACATAAAAGCTTTCCGGTTTCACGCCCGGACTGAGCACGCAAATTAAGGTAATTTAAATTAGTCTTTTTAAGTCTAATAAGACTGGAATAGAGTCTTAATTCATAAAATGGCCCTTTGGGTCATCACATGTTCCCTCAAGGTCTGAAGCACCACTCTCAAATGCTGCTCGTACTCCTCCATGCTACGTGAGTAATTCAAGATGTCATCAATGAAGATAATAATAAAGGAATAAATATAAGGCATGAACACCCTGTTCAACAAGCCCATAAACGTCGCTGGAGCACTACTCAAGTCGAAAGACATCACTAGAAACTCATAATGTCCATATCTAGTACAGAAGCCAGTCTTCAGAACATCTGAGTTCCGAATCTTCAACTGATGGTACCCCGATCTCAAGTCAATCTTAGAAAATACTCTATCACCCTGCAACTGGTCAAAAAAATCATCAATACTCGGAAACGGGTACTTGTTCTTAATAGTGACTTTGTTCAGCTGGCGGTAATCAATGCACATTCTCATAGTCCCATCTTTCTTCTTCGTGAATAATACTGGTGCACTCCAAGGTGATACACTCGGCCTAACGAACCCCTTTGCTAGAAACTCCTCAAGTTGTTCCTTTAACTCCTTCAACTCTTTCGTAGCCATACGGTACGGTTGAATAGATATAGGCTAAGTGCCTGAGGCCAAATCAAGACAGCATCAATATTACAATCTTGTGGCATGCCTAGCAGGTCAGAAGGAAACACATCAGCGAACTCCCGAACTACTGGCACTAAATCAATCACCAGAGACTCTACGATAGTATCCCGAACATAGGCTAGATAAGCCAAGCAACCCTTCTCAACCATGTGTCGAGCCTTCATAAATGATATAACCCGGCTATGTGTACTGACAGACGAACCCTTCCACTCCAATGTAGGCAACTCTAGCATCACTAAGGTAACAGTCTTGGCATGGCAATCAAGGATGGCGTGATATGGAGATAGCCAGTCCATGCCAAGGATGACCTCAAAATCAGTCATATCAAGCAATAGAAGATCTGCCCTAGTCTCATATCTATATAATGTAATCAGACAGGACCGATAGATCTGATCCACAACAATAAAATCGCCCACAGGAGTGGACACATAAACAGGAGTACCCAAGGACTCACGAGGAATATCTGGAAAATGAGCAAATAGGGATGGCACATACGAATAATTAGATCATGGATCAAATAATATTGAAGCGTACCTAAGGCAGACAGAGATAATACATGTGATCACGGCATCTAAGGCCACTACATTTGGTCTTCCCGGAAAAGCATAAAACCTGGCTGGAGCGCCACCTGGCTGGCCTCCGCCTGCCTGACCTCCACCTCCGGGACGACCTCTACCCACATGTCCACCGGCTCTGGGCGGCCGGACGACTGGTACGGCTACTGGAGCTGTAATTATGGGCTGCTGACCTTACTGCACTACCTTGTCCTGAAGCCTGGGGCAATTACTCTTCATGTGACTAGGATCTTCGCATTCATAACAACCTCTCGGTGTGGTGGCCTGCTTCCCTAAAGCCTGACACTGATGGCCTGAATATCCACCAGAAGAACCCTGGATAACTAGCGGGCGGTGTGAATTCTCTAGCATGGCACCGAAGTAGGCACTGGAAGAACCCTAATGACCGAAGTACCCACTAGAAGAAGTCTGAATGGTTGGCGGCCGGTAAGGATTCTCCGGCATTTCACTAAAACAGGGTCGCGCTGGAACACCCTGAGGAGGTGGTAGTGCCAAATATGGGGGCCTCCTAGGATGAACCCTCCCAAAGTGACCTCTGCCCCAGCTGGGGAACCTCCGAATGCTCTAGAAAAACGTGACCTCTTGTCCCGCTGCATCTGCTCTCTACCCCTCTGACGGTAACCCTCAATCCTGCGAGCAATCTCCACCACTAACTGATAGGGAGTGTCCATCTCAACCTCCCGAGCCATGCTAGCCTGAATGCTTGAGTGTTGTCCTGCAACAAACCTCCGTACTCGCTCCGCCTCAGTTTGAAGTATCATAAGTGCATGGCGAGATAGCTCAAAAAATCTGGCCTCATACTCGGTCACTGACATCTGGCCCTGCTCGAGCTGCTCAAACTGACACCGAAACTCTTCCCTTTAGGAAGGTGGAATATACCTATCCAAGAATAAGCGTGTGAACTGGTCCCAAGTCATGGGAGGAGAATCTGCTGGTCTACCAAGAAGATAAGACTGCCACTACCTATGTGCGCTGCCCTCCAACTATAAGGTAGTGAACTCCATCCCGTGAGACTCCAATATCCTCATGTTGTGCAGTCTCTCCCAACACATATCAATAAAGTCCTGAGAATCCTCATGTCGCTCACCCCCAAAGTCCGGAGGGTGAATCCTGGACTATCTGTCCAAAGCTTCTACGGCTCGTCGACTGTAACTGGTCTGGGCTCAGGTACAACCACTTCAACTGGCTGGGCCCCGCCCATGGGTAGTGTACCCGGGGTATGATATATGACAAATACATGCCCAGGTGCCTGAGCACTAGGGGTCTGTGCTCCCCTTCCCGCCTGATATATGGCTGGGTTTGTTGGAAATAAACCAGCCTGGGTCATAGGATCCGTGAACCACAGCATACGGCGCATGACCTCCTAAAAGCCCTGTGCTGACACAAAATCTATCGGAGTTGGCTCTGCTGCAGGCACCTCGCCCAGATCCTCAACAATGGTATCCTTCATTGGATCCGCTGGTGGTACAATTGGGGAAAATCTAGGACATCCAGGCTCCCTACCTCGGGCCGGTGCCCTCCCCAGACCTCTACCTCAGCCTCTCACAATGGGGCGAGCAGTTCCTCCTGGGTCCAGAACATCTATCGCGCGCATTCTCACCATATGTGAGAGAGTAAGAGAAGAAACTTAGCATACCATCAATTGCACGATAGGATATGAATAAATATTAGTTTCCTAACGCCCTATAGCTTCTCGAAGATATGTACGGACGTCTCCGCACCCATCCGCAAGACTCTATTAAGTCTGCCCATAACTTCTGAGACCTATCTGAACCTATTGCTTTACCATGTTGTCACAACCCAATTTCATTATAGGCCGTGATGGCGCTCAAAGCCGATGTTAGGCAAGCCAACATTGATTAGTCTAGTTACTTCTACTATTAATGTGTTTGCTAAGTGAATAACGTCCTTCATTAATAAAAGTTTTAGAAAATTTACATCTATAAAGTAATTAAACAAAAGCAACAGAGTGCAAATTGGAGTAATAACTATAAATCCAAAACCATAACACTACTAATGTGCGTGCCAAGACCTGGTGTCACAAGTATGTGGGCATTCTAGTAGAATTTACAAAAGAATACTAGTCTACTATCTGAAAAAGAAATAGACAGAAATGAACAAAAAGGAAGCCTCTAGCTGCTACATAACGACTCGGAAAGCAGCTCACCGTGAAGTCTCTAAGTGCAAGTCAAGTGTGCACGCCGGACTGGTAACCAGATGAAACTGCCTCAGATCCCACACATTCAAGTGTAGAAGTGTAGCGTGAGTACATAAACAATATGTACCTAGTAAGTATCTAGTCTAACCTCGAAGAAATAGTGATGAGGGATCGACTCAGACTGTCACTAGCCAACACTATAATAATATGAAGTTCTAAGTAAACATGGATTACACAATGATAATAGAACTCAAAGCAAGAAGTAAGTAAAAAAAACCCTCTCTCAAGTAAATATTAATTCATTACTCTCACCCATTCCTGTCCTCCTTTCAAGTATATGAAACAATATTAAATACTAAAAAGGAATTTGATATCGTTACGCACGAGTAATGACGAGGACGTATGGCCCGATCCAAATATACATAATAATATATTGTGCACTGCCGAGGGTCGAACGATCCGAACCATATAATATATCCATAATTCCTGCCGAGGCGAACGACCTGCTCCAATAAGAGTAGTGGAAATTTACCCCGCTTGCAGAATATAGTTGCGAAGCGGTTGAACATAGATTTTTCTCAATTTATCATACTATTTCTCAATGCCTTTCAAATATATTAAGAAATTCAACTTGGAACTTTAAAATAAGAGTTGGGACCCTCAATTTCCTATTCAATCCAACAATTAATATATATAAGCAAGCAACGACATCAACAAAGCATGATGTAAGCCTAAATCTATTCGGACATAAGCATGAATAGTAGCTACGCACGGACTCTCATCATATCGTACATGTGTAGCCCCCAAAAATAGAATCACATTTTGATTTAAGTTCACCTATGGGGTTAATTCCCTCTTACAAGGTTAGAAAAGCGACTTATCTCGTCTCAAAGCCTACTTTCCGGTCCAAAAATGTGCGCAAACCCTCAATTCAGTGCCGAATCAACCCAAACTAATCAAATAGTATATAAAATAATCAATACATACTCAAAAGTTCGTATCGCAACTATTTAAGAGGTTATCCAACCCAAATGCAAGGTTCTTAAAATTCACCCCTAGGCCCCACGTGCCTGGATTTCGGAAATTTTTGAAGAAAGTTGTTACCCATAACCTTAGGAACATGAATGTGTGACTTTTATCAAATTTCATAACTATTTTCGTGGTCAAATCTCAATTTTACCCAAAACCTAGGTTTCATCTAAACCCTTTATTTCACCAATTTTTACATGTTAATATATCCATAATCTATGTATTTAACTCATGTTGTGCAGAAATTACTTACCTCAAAGTGCTAGGTGAAAACCCCCTTCCAAAAGCTTTAAAAATCGCCCAAGAGATGAAAGAAAAGTGAGATAAATGGCCTAAGTCGCGCATTAAATGATCTGGGCATAGGCCTCTGATATCGCATCTGCGGCACTGGGTTTGCAAATGCGACAAAATTATCGCAAATGCAAACCCTGGGCTTCTGCTGCTGAGGTCACTAATGCTATGAAAGTCGAGCTTCTTCGCAATTGCGAAGCTCTTCTCGCAATTGCAATTGCGAAGCTCTTCTCGCAAATGCGAACTATTTCTCGCATTTGCGAGACCTGCAACACCAGCACTCGCACCACAAAAATGTTGTGTTTTCAACTCCTACCACACGTGCGAAACTCACTACCCACAGAAGTCTAATAACCTCATACAAACTTGCTCGGGCGATCAAAATATTGAAATAACATCAAAATCTACAAATCGGATGCCAAAACGCATGAATTGACTCATGAATTCAAAAACTTCCAAGAAGACTTCTGCTCGTCCGATTCCTACCAAACCAACTCGAAATGACACCAAATTTTGTGTGCAAGTCTTAAATTATATTACGAAACTATTCATGGTTTCAAAATTCCGTTTGGACCTAATATCACCAAAACCCACTCCAAAAAAACTTTAAAGAACTTCTAAACCTTCAAAGAACCAACTTTCGATATTAGGCGCTGAAACGCTCCCGGGTCATCCAAAATCCGATCCGAGCATACGCTCAATTACAAAATCATCATATGAACCTACTGGAATCGTCAAATCTCGATTCCGAAGTCGTTTACTCAAAATATTGACCGAAGTCAAACTTAGCATTTTAAGGCCAACTTAAGGAACCAATTTTTTCGATTTCAACCCGAAACCTTCCAAATCTCAAACTAACCATTCCCGCAAGTCATAAAATACTAAAAGCACATATGTTATTTAGGGGAACGAGATTCTAGAAAGCAAAATGACTGGTCTTGTCGTTACACTACCCCACCAGTATGGGGGCTACAACATCAACCTCATCCATACGCTACACATGGAACCCACTACCAATCAACATTTTTCTTTGTTTATTTATGTTTTTCATTTTTTGTTTTCTTTCTTTGAGTTTGTTATATTATATTTGAGGGCTTCCAGCTGTTTTCCTTCTTGAGAATGAAGTTTTTGAGGATGCTTTGGGATAAGAAGAGTGGATTTTTTTTTTAAATCGGTGCACAAAGTATTCCGTGTCCACGTGGGATCCGGGAAAGGGACGTACTCCAAAGAGTGTAATATAGATAGTTTACGTTAATGCAAGCATTAGTTACTACTTCTACAGCTCGAGCTCGATCCTTATAGGTCACACGGATACAACTTTACCGTGAATTTATAAAAACGTATGTATATTTTGAAAGGATGTTTGCAAATATTTGACATGGTTACACTTTGTATTTTATTATGGTTTAGTGTATTGAATAGCATATATCAGTACTTAAGGAGAAATACTCTAAGGATTTAGTTGAAATAATCTTTTTTTATGCCTTAATAGGTATAGTTAGTATTTTGCTAAGTTTTAGTATATTTTTTAATAACTTATACAAGTATTTGGAAGAAAGACTCTAGGGATTATGATAGAAGCAATATGCGCTAATCGTGGAGATAATATTTCTTGGTGCCCAAGAGAAGCATATGTATAAATATTTTGTATAGTTGTAGTTAGTATTTCGCTAAGTTTAAGTGTATAAGGTAATAATGTATACCGGTACTCAGAAGAAGAATACAAGGATCGCACTAAAAGTAATATGCACTGATCGCAGAGACAATCTTTCTTGAAGCACAGGTAAAGATATTTGTGAACGTTAAACAATCACGTGTGATATTTTATTAAGTTCTAATGTATCTTGAATAAGACCACCAATATCCGAAAGAAAGGCTTTAATATTACATCAAAAATAATCTACACTAACCGTGGAGACAATCTCTCTTGAAGCATAAATAAAGATATAGTTAAATGTGTTAGACAGTTACGTATAGTATATTGCTAGATTTTAATGTATCTTGAATAACACTATAAAGACTTTAGAGATTACACCAAAAGCCAATATGCACCGATTGTGAAGAAAATCTGTTTTGAAGCACATATAAGGATATTTGTACATATGTTAAACAGTTATGTGTGGTATTTTATGATATTTAAAGTATCTTAATAATACCATCAATATTCGGAAGAAAGACTACCGAGATTACAACAAAAATAATTTGCATTAATCGTGGATATAATCTCTCCTGAAGGCGGATAAGAATATGTGTAAATACATTGGACAGTAACGTATAGTATTTTACTAGGTTTTAATGTATTCTGAATAACACTATCAATTTTTGGAATAAGGACATCAGAAATTACACCAAAAATAATATGCACCGATCGTGAAGACAATCTCTTTTACGGCACATATAATAATATTTGTGAATATGTTAAACAATTACGTGTAGTATTTTACTAAGTTTTAATGTATCTTAAATAATCATCAATATTAAGAAAAAAGACTTTAGAGATTACATCAAAAATAACATGCACGGATCATGGAGACAATCTCTCATGAAACACATATAAGGATATGTAGAAATACGTTAGATAGTTACGTGTAATATTTTGCTAGGATTTAATGTATCTTGAATAACACTATAAATATTTGGAATAAGGACTTCAGAGATTACACCAAAAGCCAATATGAACCGATCGTGAAAAAAATATCTCTTTAAGACATATAAGGATATTTGTGAATACGATAAACAGTGACGTGTGGTATCTAACTAAGTTTTAATATATCTTAAATAATACCACCAATATTTGGAAGAAAAACTTCAGAGATTAAACCAAAAATAATTTGCACTAATTGTGGAGACAATCTCTCTTGAAGTACATATAAGGATACATGTAAATACATTAGATAATTATGTTCAATATTTTGCTAGGTTTTAATGTATCTTGAATAACACTATCGATATTTGGAATAAAGACTTCGAAGATCACACCAAAAGCCAATATGCACCGATCATGGAGACAATCTCTCTTGAACCACATATAAGATATGTGTAAATATGTTAGTTAGTGTGTGTGATATTTTACTAAGTTTAAATATATCTTGAATAACACTAACAATATTTGGAAGGAAGACTTCTGAAATTACACCAAAAACAATGTGCATCGTTCGTGCAGGGATTCGCTTTTAAAGCACAAATAAGAACCTGTGTAAATAAATCAAACAATTACCATTTTTCTTAGTTTTAATGTATCTTGAGTAACACTATCAATATCAATTTCTCCAAAAATAATCTACACTTATTGTAGAGACAATCACTCTTGAACCATAGATAAGGATATGTGTAAATACGTTAGACAGCTACGTGTAGTATTTTGCCAGGTTCTAATGTATCTTGAATAACACTATCGATATTTGGAATAAAGACTTCGGAGACCACACCAAAAGCCAATATGCATCGATCATGGAGACAATCTCTCGTGAACCACATATAAGATATGTGTAAATATGTTAATCAGTGCGTGTGATATTTTACTAAGTTTAAATATATCTTGAATAACACTAACAATATTTTGAAGAAAGACTTCTGAAATTACACTAAAAACAATGTGCAACGTTTGTGCAGGGTATCTCTTTTGAAGCACAAATAAGAACATGTGTAGATAAATCAAACAATTACGTGTCACATTTTTTTTAGCTTTAATGTATCTTGAATAACACTATCAATATCGATTACTCCAAAAATAATCTACACTGATCATAGAGACAATCACTCTTTAATCATAGATAAGGATATGTGTAAATATGTTAGGCAGTTACATGTAATATTTCGCTAGGTTTTAATTTATCATGAATAACACTATTAATATTTGGAATAAAGACTTCTGATTGCACCAAAAACTAATATGCACCGACGTGCGACGTTTTACTAATTTTTAATGTATCTTGAATAATACTACCAATATTAGAGATAATTTGCACTGATCGTGGAGATAATCTTTCTTGGCGCACGAGATAAGAATATGCGTAATTAGATACGATCACGTCTCTTATTTTGGTAAATTTTAGTGTGTTTTGAAAAACTATATAAAATATCTATGTACTTATTACTTATAGCAGATTGATGCGACACATCAAGGTAAATGAAGTATGTAACATAGAATAAGAAGGAATAAACTACTCACTTATCCAATTGGAACTCATTTAATGAAGGAGATCTATCTTTATTTATAGCGTTTTAATTTATTTTATTTTTTTTAAAAGGGAGGTAGATGCATTTGATGAGTATATTTAATAGAAAAGTTAATGTTCTGAGTTAGGAGTTTGCTATTATTTCTGCTGAAACAGTGAGAAAACTTTAACACTAGTGTTTGCTTGAAGTGTTTTTTTATGCGTGTCTATGTATTTGAAGAAAACTTACGCAATAGTATTTACATTAACGCAATAAATATACTCGTAATTAATACTATTAATTACTCTCTTCGTTCACTTTTACTTGTCTACTATACTAAATTATTATTCTCTTTGATCCTTTTTCTTAGTCTCTTCAGCTCGTAACTAATACTATTAATTACTCTCTTTGTTCACTTTTACTTATTTACTATACTAAAAATACATTTCAGTTTTACTTGTTCACTATACTAAATCAAGAGAAAGACAATCTCTTTTTCTTATTTTACCCTTATTATTAATTACCCATTTCCCAAATAATTTCTCCAGATTTTTGAAAATGCTATTATTATTATTGGTAAAATTATAAAATACATACTTTATTTATTATTTTTTAAAGAGAATTTAAAGTCAAAAGTAAATAACTAAAAGTGAACGGAGAGAATAATTTTCTTAGTGAGAGTTAAAGGTGAAAATGTTGACAGAAGTAGTCACTCTTACGGTCACTCTACAGAATTATACATGAGATTTTCACGTCCGCTGAAAAGAGTGCTATTAATTGTAATTAATTAACTCATATTTTAACATCAATTTTATTACTAATCGTGATAAAGAAGAATAATGTTGATATAAATTCCAAATATATGTTTTTTTTAATTTTGTTTTTAAGGATAAGATTTTGCCCCGAGAGCAGGGGGTGGGTGGAGAGAAGTGACCCTTGACCTTTATTACAAGTGCAAATGCATTGAAGTCTTGAGATGTGGGGATATAGGTAAAGGGACGTATCATTTTGTAGTTTTCTTGTAATCTTGACAAATATTATTTGTCCTTTAGAGTCCTTTTTTTGGGTAATTGGTCCTTGTGGATAATAAAGTTTCATTTATGTCATTTTGATTTCAAATATTACTCTCTTCTTGTCAATTTATGTGATACGAATTTTTAAAAAAAAAAGGAAATAAAAAAAAAAGATTTTTAGTTGGCGTTTGGACATAAGAATTGAAAATTTTAGAAAAAAGGTGAAAAATAATGAAGTAAAAATGTTATTTAAAAATTAGGTTTATGGTTGGACATGAATATAATTTTGGGTTGTTTTTGAATTTTGTGAGTCTGAAGTAAATTTTGAAAAATAGTTTTTTCGGGTTTTCCAAATTTCCCAAAAATTTCAAAATTTATCTTTAAAGTGAAAATTGAAAATTTTATGGTCAAACACCGCTTTCGGAAAAAAAAATGAGAATTTTCTAAAAAATGAATCTTTGATTATGGCCAAACGGGCCCTTAAACATGTGGTGTAAGAGCACATATATTTTTTGTGGTTATAAATCATTGCATAAATATAAATTATTTTCAAAGATGGAAAGAGGTCATTCTTTTCAACACGGACTAAAAAGAAAATAGGTTCACATAAGTTGAAATGGAAGAGAGTTGTTTTAAAATATTTGACATTTTAAAATAACAACATATGATTTATCGTTCTTTTTTCAAATTCATAATAATGGTCCAATTAGTAGAGTGTGAACTTTTTTAATTCTTTTTTACACTATTTTAGTATAATGATGACATGAGTTGAGCTTAATGAAGCAATAAAAATTTATAAAATTTGTCACTATCCAATTTCTTTTACAGGTCGTGATGGCGCCCAAAACCATTGTTAGGCAAGCTAACACTGATCAAACTAGCGATCTCCCGTTTGGGTAAATTACTAAGTGGATATAAATTCTACATTTGTTGAAATGATTTAGAATTTTACCAATGTGACAAAATTAAACGGAAGCAACGAGTACAAACCATAATCATGTAAATAATATGTCACGACCCAAAATTGATCATGTCGTGATGGCTCATATCGTGGTACTAGGCAAGCCGACACATTACCAAAAACACATTGATATTTTTATTTCAAAAGATAAATTCAAAGCTACTCATAATATAACCTTCGCAAAAAAGTTCAACTAGAAATAACAGTGTGGAAAAGAAAGCCCGACATCGGGGTGCCACTAGTCAAGAGCAACTACTACAATTGTTTGACAATATCAAGACTAACATAGCCTGGAAATAATTTAATAAAACTAAGGGAAGATAAAGAGGGAGAAAAGCAAGGCTGAGATCGCGAGGCAGCTACCTTGCTATCTCTGATGGACAGCGACTGGAATAATCAACAATGCTACCGTGTCCAGAAATGTCTGGATCTGCACACAAGGTGCAGGGAGTAACGTGAGTATGCCAACTCAGTAAGTAACAACAGTAAATAAAGATTGAGAAGTAGTGACGAGTAAAAATGCAAGTATAGTTCATATCACAAAAACGTAGTAAATACAACATGCTTTAAAATCAGATTTTAAGTCAAATCAGCTCGTTTAAATCAAGTTCCAGTAAATTCATTTAAAATATCTTTCAACAGCTTCTAAACAAAGGCTCAATGCAGATGTGAGCACAAATGATGAAATCATATACAGCCCCTCGGGCAAACATCACTCATATACAGCCCCTCGTGCAACATCACTCATATACAGCCCGTCGGGCAAACATCACTCATGCCTCACATTCACTCATGTCTCTCAATCACTCAGCACTCGATACTCGCACTTAATAGGTACGTGCACTCACTGAGGGTGTGTACAGACTCCGGAGGGGCTCCTTCAGTCCAAGGCTCAATGCCCATCATGGCAGAATCAATGAAACATGTTGCGGCGTGCAGCCCGATCCCATAAATATCCTCACAAATCAGGCCCTCAGCCTCACTCAGTCATAAACCTCTCCAGCATCTCGGACTCTCAGAAATCAAAATATTAAGCCCAAATAACATTTATATGATGCATCAAACTAGAGTAGTAGAGACTGAAGCAATAAATATGTATAAACATGACTAATTATAGTTTTTTCAATCAAAAACAAAGAGAGAGGATAGCAAGAAAAGACCTCTAAGGGTCCAAATAACATTGGCATAAGGCCTAAACATGACATACAACCGAATTTTCAGAATTTCTTTCTAAAACACGTAAGAAGCATGTAGTTTCAACAAAATATTCAACTTTATAGTTGATACGGAACGGACCAAGTCACAATCCCCAACGGTGCACGCCCACACGCCTGTCACCTCCAAATAATAACATGACATAAAATCCGGGGTTTCATACCCTCAAGACTAGATTTACAACTGTTACCTACCGCAAATCGATCAAATCTCTACTCTGCGATGCTCTTGCCCCTCGATTCGGCCTCCAAATGCTCTGAATCAATTCAAAACCAGTACAATACCATCAATATATGCTAAAGGAATGAATCCACAAGAAAAAAAATACCAAAATAGACTCAAAACCCGAAATTGGCACAAACCCGGACCTCGGGTCTACGTCTCGAAATTCGAAAAAAGTTACAAAACTTGAAATTCGTTCACTCACGAGTCCGTACATACAAAATTTATCAAAATCCGACATTATTTGGTCCCTCAAACCCTCAAATCAAACTTTCCAAAATTCCAAGCCCTAACCCCCTATTTTCATCCCTAAATTCCACTAATTAGATGATAATACAATGGGAAAATACCATAGATAGGAGTATTAGAGCTCAAGAAACTTACCTCACTGAAAACCCTTGAATCTCCCTTCAAAATCACTCCAAAAGCTCCAAAACCCGACTTGAAAATGGTGGAAATGAACCAAAATTCGCGAAGTCTTCTATTTATAGTTTCTACCCAGGTCTTTCGCACCTGCGGAAAAATATGCGCACCTGCGGAAACCACTAAAGTCCTTCATTTCGCACCTGAACCCCAGGTTCCTCACCTGCAGGCGCGCACCTGCGCATCTCTTCCGGTTCTGCGTAACTGGCTCCACTCCTCTCTTCTGCATCTGCCCCCAGGTATCGCACCTGCGGGTTCGCAGATGCGACCACTCCTAGCACCTACGGATCCAGCCCACCTCAACATTTCCCGCACCTGCGACTACCCGAGCTCACCTGCGGCCTCGCACTTGCGGTTCCCCATCCACAGGTGCGGAAAACACCAGCAGTCACTGACACCAGCGGATTCAGCCATCTCCGAAGTCCAAAATCGATCTGATAACCATTTGAAACTCACCCGAGGCCCTTGAGACCTCAACCAATAATACCAACAAGTCAAATAACCCCATACGAACTTAGTCGCACCTTCGAATCACTCAAAACAACATCAAAACACCAAATTACCCTCGGATTCAAGCCTAAGAACTTCTAAACTTTCAAATTCGGCAAACGATGCCGAAACCTGCCAAACCACGTTCGAATGACTTCAAATTTTACACACACGCCAAAAATGACACCACAAACCTATCCCAACTTCCGAAAATCCATTTTGACCCCGATATCAAATTTTTCACTACCGACCAAAATCGCCAAATTTCTAATTTTCACCAATTCAAGCCTAATTCTACTACGAACCTCCAAATTACATTCTGGACGTTCTCATAAGTCCGAAATCACCTAACGGGGATAAGCGAACCATAAAAATCCAAATCCAAGATCGTTTACACATAAGTCAATATCCAGTTAACTTTTCCAAGTTAAACTTCTAATATAGGAGACTAAGTGTCTCATTCCACTCCGAAACCACTCCGGACTCGAATCAACTAACCCGACATATCATAATATAGCTAAAGAACACAAAACGAAGCAAAAATAGAGAAAACGGGGCTATAACTCTCAAAAAAATTGGTTGGGTCGTTACATCCTCCCCCTCTTAAACAAACATTTATCCTCGAACGGGTCTAGAAACATACCTGGAGTTTCAAATAGGTGTGGATATCTACTCCGCATCTCCAGATCGGTCTCCCAGGTGGCCTCCTCCACAGGCTGACCTCTCCACTGCACGTTCATTTAAGTTATGTCCTTTGACCTCAACTTTCGAACCTGCCGATCCAAAATGGCCACCGGCTCCACATCATAAGTCATATCACCCTCCAACTGCACCGTGCTAAAGTCCAAAACATGGGACGGATCGCCCACATACTTCCGGGGCATGGAAACATGAAATACCGGGTGCACACTCGACAAGCTGGATGGTAAGGCAAGCTTATAAACCACTTCTCCTATCCTCTGAGGCACCTCAAAAGGCCCAATGAACCGGGGGCGTAACTTTCCTTTCTTCCCAAACCTCATAACACCCTTCATGGGTGATACCTTCAGCAAAACCTTCTCCCCAATCATAAAAGACACATCATGGACCTTCTTATCCGCATAGCTCTTCTTCTTAGACTGCTCCATGAGAAGCTGCTCCTGAATCAATTTCACCTTATCTAATGCATCTTGAACCAAGTCTGTACCCAAGAGCCTAGCTTCACCCGGATCAAATCATCCTACCGGAGATCTACAACTCCTCCCATATAAAGCCTCGTACGGAGCCATCTGAATACTTGACTGATAACTATTGTTATATGCAAACTCCGCGAGCAGCAGAAACTGGTCCCATGAACCCTCAAAGTCAATGACACAAGCGTGCAACATGTCCTCTAATATCTGAATAGTGCACTTGGACCGTCCGTCCATCTGAGTGTGAAAGGTTGTGCTCAACTCAACCTGAGTACCCAACTCTCATTGTACGGACCTCCAAAACTGCGATGTGAACTGAGTACCTCTATCGAAAATGATGGAAATTAGGACACCATGCAGGCAAACAATCTCTCGAATATAAATCTCAGCCAACCGCTCTGATGTGTAAGTAGTACCAACTGGAATGAAGTGCCTAGACTTAGTCAGCCAATCCACAATAACCCAAATAGCGTCGAACTTCCTCGAAGTCCGTGGGAGCCCAACTACAAAGGCCATGGTGATCTTCTCCCACTTCCACTCTGGGATATCTAATCTCTGAAGCAAGTCACGCGGTCTCTAATGTTCATACTTAACCTGCTGATAGTTGAGACACCGAGCTACAAACCCAACTATATCCTTCTTATTCTGCCTCCACCAATAGTGCTGCCTCAAATCCTGGTACATCTTCGCGGCACCCGGATGGATTGAATACCGCGAGCTGTGGGCCTCCTCAAGAATCAACTCTCGAAGCTCGTCTACATTAGGCACACATATCTAGCCCTGCATCCTCAAAATGTCGTCATCACCAATATTCATATCGCTAGAATCACCTCTCCAAACCATGTCCTGAAGAACGTGTAGGTGGGGGTCATCATACTGACGCTCCCTGATATGGTCATAAAGAGAAGACCCTGAGACCATGCAAGTCAATACCCGACTCGGATCTGAAATATCCAATCTCACAAGCTGGCACGCTAAGGCCTAAACATCCAACGCCAAGGGTCTCTCTGCTACCGGAAGATATGCTAAACTCCCCAAACTATCCACCTGGTGACTCAAAGCATTGGCCACCACATTGTCCTTCCCAGATGGTACAAAATAGTGATATCATAGTCCTTGAGAAGATCCAACCATCTCCGCTGATGCAAATTAAGATCCTTCTGCTTAAACAGATGTTGTAGACTCCGGTGATTAGTATAGATCTCACAGTGAACCCCATACAAATAATGACACCAAATCTTCAAGGCGTGGACAATGGCTGCTAACTCAAGATCATGGACATGATAGTTCTTCTCACGGGTCTTCAACTGGCGCGAGGCATAGGAAATCACCCTACTCTCCTGTATCAAAACACATCCAATTCCTATCCTCGAGGCATCACAATACACAGTGTAAGAACCTGAAGCTGATGGCAGAACTAGCACTGAAGCTGTGGTCAAGGCAGTCTTGAGCTTCTGAAAGCTCCTCACACTCATCCAACCACTTGAATGGAGCACCCTTTTGGGTCAATTTAGTCAAGGGCGATGCAATAGATGAAAAACTCTCTACAAAGTGACGGTAATAACCCACCAAACCAAGAAAGCTCCTAATCTCCATGGCTGAGGACGGTCTAGGCCAACTCTGCACTGCCTCTATCTTCTTTGGATCCACCTGAATACCCTCACTGGACACCAAGTGCCCCAATAATGCTACTGAACCGAGCCAAAACTCACACTTGGAGAACTTTGCATAAAGTTTCTCCTCCCTCAACCTCTATATTACAATCCTCAAATGCTGAGCATGTTCATAGGTACGAGAGTACACCAGGATGTCATCAAATGAATACAATAATGAAGGAGTCCAAATAGGGATAGAATAAATTGTTCATCAAATGCATGAACACTGTTGGGGCATTGTTCAGCCCAAAAGACATCCACAAGAACTCATAATGTCCATAACGGGTCCTGAAGCTGTCTTAAGAATATCCGAATCGTGAATCTTCAGCTGGTGATAACCGGACCTTAAATCAATCTTGGAGAACACCCTCACTCCCTGAAGCTGGTCAAATAAATCATCAATACGACATAAATGATACTTGTTCTTGACTGTGACCTTGTTCAACTGCCTGTAATCAATGCATATCCTCATGGAACCATCCTTCTTCTTCACAAATAGAATTGGTGCACCCCAAGGTGACACACTAGGCCAATAAACCCGTTATCAAGGAGTTCCTGAAGTTGTTCTTTCAACTCCTTCAACCCCGCCAGTGCCATACGATACGGTGGAATAGAAATGGGCTGAGTGCCCGGCACCAAAGTCAATATCCTTTTCGGGCAGCATGCCCGGCAGGTCTGCAAGAAACACATCCGGAAAATCATGTACTACCGAAACAGAATCAATGGTAGGAGTTTTTGCACTAACATCTCTCACAAAAGACAAATAGGATAGGCAACCCTTCTCAACCATACATTGAGCCTTTAAATATGAAATCACCATACTTGGTACATAATCTATAGAACCGCTACTCAACCCTCAGAAATCCCAGCATAGCCAACGTCACGGTCTTAGCGTGACAATCTAGAACAATATGGCATGGAGATAATCAATCCATACCCAATATAACATCAAAGTCAATCATACTAAGCAGAAAAAGGTCCACTTGGATCTCTAAACCCCTAATAGTCACCACGCATGACCAATATATGTGGTCCACAATAATAGTATCGCCCACAGAAGTAGATATATGAACAAATAAAACTAAAGACTCACAGGGCGTATCCAAAAAATGAGCAAAATATGAGTAAACATATGAATATGAGGAACGAGGGTCAAATAATATGGAGGAATCTCTATGACAGACTGAGAATATACCTGTAATCACAGCATCTGGTCTGACTGGGAGTGCATAGAAATGGGCCTGACCACCATCTGATACCTCCTCTAGGGCGACCCCTAACTGATTGACCTCCACCCCTAGTTGACTGGGCAGGTGGTGAAGTAACTAGTGCTGAAGTCGATGGAGACTCCTTTGCTGAGGCATAACCCCATGATGACGAGGACATTGCCTCCAAATATGCCTAAACTCCCCACACTCAAAACTACCTCCTGGAGCGAGGGACGGGGACTGAAGGGAACCCTTAGCACCGGGATAACTGGCAGAAGAACCTGGCATGGAGGAGCCCTAAACTGATGGAGCACGGGACGAACTCTAGGTTGGGACATCACTGGGTGATGAGTGAACCTGATGAGAACTGTGAGAACCATGGCCTGATGATGCACCACAATGAACTGGGCAAGTTGACTGAGCATGCTTGAATGGACAGCCTATGCCGTGCTGGAACTGACCCCCATAAGGAGCACCACTGAATCCACCCTATCCACGAGACCTCTCTCTCATCCTTCTCCTGATCTCGAACCATCTCAACCTGTCGAGTAATGTCGACAACCTCATCAAAAGTAGCACCATACACGCTCTCTATGGTCCTAAGCAATCGAAGCTGGAAAGTGAAGCCATCTATAAACCTCCTGATCGTCTCTCTGTCTGTGGGAACCAATCAGATAGCATGACGGGCTAACTCTGAGAATCGCAGCTCATACTGAGTCATAGACATATCACCCTGATGGAGCTGCTCAAACTGTCCGTGCAGCTCCTCTCTACGAGACTGAGAAACAAACTTATCCAGAAAGATCACGGAGAACTGCTTCCAAGTAAGGGGTGCTGCGCCAACTGGACTACACCTCTCGTAAGCCTCCCACCAGCAGAATGCAGCCCCAGAGAACTGGAAGTTATTGAATGAGACCCCACTGGTCTCCAATATACTTGTTGTACGGAGCATCCTCTGACACTTATCCAAGAAACCATGTGCATCCTCACCCTCCGCACCACTGAAAGATAGAGGCTGGAGTCTCCCAAACCTCTCCAATCTATGTTGTTCATCCTCGGGCATAAAAGGAACTACATAGTCCTGAGCAGCTGCAACCGGCTGGGCTAGTATTGCCCCCGGTTTTTGGAGTCCTTGAACAACTTGCTCTGGTGTGCGGGCGGCGGGAGTCTGTGTGCCTCCCCCGACCTGAGAAGTAGTTGCAGCCGTAGAAATAGAGACCGCTTGAGCAAGGCCAATACATACAGACAGGATCTGAGCTAGGGCCTCCTGAAGGCCAGGAATCACAATAGGCACAGGTGGTGCCTAAGCTGGTCCGGCTGGGGCATCTATGTCTGGGACCTATTCTGGAGCAACTGGAGGGTGTACAAGTACTGCCCCGATTGTTGGGCGGGCTACACCTCTACCCCTACCACGGCCTCGACTGTGGCCTCGGCCTCTCGCGGGCCTGGCTGGTGGTACTGGTGGCTGGTCACCCTATCTGGTAATGCGAGTCCTCACCATCTGTGAGAGAATGAAATAACAAAAGTTTAGTTACCAGAATCAATGGATTCGCACGACAAGAATTCAAGAATGTGAGATTTTCCTAAGCGTTCTGCAACCTCTCGAAGATAAGTACAGACGTCTCCGTACCGATCCACAAGACTCTACTAAACCTTCTCATGACACGTGAGACCTATGTAAACTAGGCTCTGATACCAACTTGTCACGACCCAAAATTGACCCTGTCGTGATGGCGTTTATCATGGTACTAGGGAAGCCAACACATTACCAAAAATATATGATATTTTTATTTCAAAAGATAAATTCAAAGCTACTCATAATATAACCTTCGCAAAAGAGTTCAACTAAAAATAAAAGTACGGAAAAAAAGCCTGACATCAGGGTGTCACTAGTCATGAGCAACTACTACAATTGTCTGACAATATCAAGACTAACATAGCCTGGAAAATAACCGAATACAACTAAGGGAAGATAAAGAGGGAGAAAATCAGGATTATGATCGCCAGGAAGCTACCTTGCTATCTCCGATGGATCGCGACTGGAATAATCAACAACCGCTACCGTGTCCAGAATCGCCTGGATCTGCACACAAGATGCAGAGAGTAATGTGAGTATGCCAACTCAGTAAGTAACATTAGTAAATAAAGACTGAGAAGTAGTGACGAGCAAAAATGCAAGTATAGTTCATATCACAAAAACTTAGTAAAATACGGCATGCTTTAAAATCAGAGTTTAAGTCAAATCAGGTCGTTTAAAACAAGTTCCAGTAAATTCATTTAAAATATCTTTCAACATTTTTCAAACAAAGGCTCAATGCAGATATGAGCACAAATGATGAAATCATATACAACCCCTCAGGCAAACATCACTCATATACAACCTCTCAGGTTAACGCCACCCATGCCTCACAATCACTCATGCCTCTCAATCACTCAGCACTCGGCACTCGGCACTCGGCACTCGGCACTCGGCACTCGGTACTCGCACTCAGTAAGTACCAAGGCTCACTAGGGGTGTGTACAGACTCCGGATGTGCTCCTTTACCCCAAGCACTATATCAATGCTCATCATGGCAGAATTAATGAAACATGATGCGACGTGCATCCCGATCCCATAAATATCCTCACAAATCAAGCCCTCGGCCTCACTCATTCATAAACCTCTCCAGCCTCTCGGGCTCTGAGAAATCAAAGTATTCATCCTAACCAACATTTATATGATGGATCAATATAGAGTAATAGAGACTGAGCTATGCATTAAATATGTATACACATGATTGAGTAGATTTTTCAATAAAAAACAACGGGAGGACAACAAGAAAAGACCTCTAAGGGTCCAAAGAATAAGACTTAAACGTGGCATCCAACCTGATTTTCAGAATTTCTTTCTAAAACACGTAAGAAGCATGTAGTTTTAACAAAGTATTCAACTTTACGGTTGATACGGGACGGACCAAGTCACAATCCCCAATGATGCACGCACATCACCTAGAATGTGTGTAACCTCCAAATAATCACATGACATAAAATCTAGGGTTTCATACCCTCAGGACTAGATTTACAACCGGTACTTACCTCAAACCGATCAAATCTCTACTCCACGATGCTCTTGCTCCTCGATTCGTCCTCAAAATGCTCTGAATCTATTCACAACCAGTACAATACCATCAATATACACTAACGGAATGAATTCCACAAGAAAAACTACCAAAATAGACTCAAAACCTGAAATTGGCTCAAACTTGACCCACGTCTTGAAATTCGACAAAAGTTACAAAACTTGAAAGCCCATTCACTCACGAGTTCATACATAAAAAAATTTATCAAAATCCGACATCATTTGATCCCTCAAACCCACAAATCAAACTCTCCAAAATCCCAAGCCCTAACCCCCAATTTTCATCCCTAAATTCCATTAATTAGATGATAATACAATGGGAAAACACCACAGATATGAGTATTAGAGCTCAAGCAACTTACCTCACTGAAAACCCTTGAATATCCCTTCAAAATCACTCCAAAATCTCCAAAAACCGACTTGAAAATGGTGGAAATGAACCAAAATTCGTGAAGTGCTCTATTATAGTTTCTGACCAGGTCTTTCACACATGCCGCTAAATATGCGCACCTGTGGTACCGCATCTGCGCAAAACTTATGCACCTGTGGAAACCACTAAAGTCTTTCATTCCGCACTTGCACCCCAGGTTCCGCACCTGCGGGCATGCACCTGCGCATCTCGTCCGCTTCTGCAGAACTGGCTCCACTCCTCTCTTCCGCATCTGCGCCCTAGGTCTCGCACCTGCGGGCTCACAGATGCAACCACTCCTACGCACCTACGGATCCTTCCCACCTCAACATTTTCCGAACCTGCGACTACCCAAGCACACATGTGGCCTCGCACCTGCGGCTTCCTATCCCCAGGTGCGGAAAACACTAGCAGCCAAAGACACCAGCAGATTGAGCCATCTCCCAAGTCCAAAATCAATCTGATAACCACTCGAAACTCACCTGAGGCCCTCGGGACCTCAACCAATACTACCAACAAGTCAAATAACCCCATATGAACTTAGTCTCACCTTCGAATAACTCAAAACAACATCAAAACACCAAATTACCCTCGGATTCAAGGCTAAGAACTTCTAAACGTCCAAATTCCGCAAACGACGCTGAAACCTACCAAACCACGTCTGAATGACTTCAAATTTTACACTCACACCAAAAATGACACCACGAACCTATCCCAACTTCCGAATATCCATTCTGGACCCGATATTAAATTTTCCACCGCCGACCAAAATCGCCAAATTTCTAATTTTTGCTAATTCAAGCTTAATTCTACTACAAACCTCCAAATTACATTTCGGACGCGCTCCTAAGTCTGAAATCACCTAACAGAGCTAACCCAACCATAAAAATCCAAATTTGAGATTGTTTACACATAAGTCAACATCCGGTTGACTTTTCCAACTTAAGCTTCTAAATAGGAGACTAAGTGTCTCATTCCACTCCGAAACCACTCCGGATTCGAACCTACTAACCCGACATATCATGATATAGCTCAAGAACACAAAAGAAAGCAGAAATGGGGGAACATGGCTATAAATCTCGAAACGACCGGCCGAGTGTATGCCAAGACCTGGTGTCACAAGTATGTGGGCAATCTAGTAAAATATATAAAAGAATCCTAGCCTACTGTATGAAAGGAAATAGACAGAAAAATAATGCATAAGAGAGACTCCAGCTTCTGTAGATCGGCTCGGAAGGAAGCTCACCATGAAGTCTCGAGATGAGGATTAAATATGCGCACTAGACTGGTAACCAGATGCACCTGCCTCAGATCCTGTACAATTAAGTATAGAAGTGTAGCGTGAGTACATAAATAATATGTACCCAGTAAGTATCTAGTCTAACCTCGAAGAAGTAGTGACGAGGAGTCCACTTCGACACTTACTAGGGCCAGTAACTTGATAACATGAGATTCTAATTAAGCATGATATACAACAATAAGACTCAGAAAAAGAAATAACTGAACAAGTCTTCACCATATTTAATAGCTTAAATGACTTTCTTCCTTTAAAACATATGATCACACAAATAATGGATTTATACCAATTATGAAAGGAACTTCCAGTTCTATTATCTCACATAAATACCACCGAGGACGTTCAACCCAATCCAACATAAATGTAAATTGTGCACTGGCGAGGGTTGAATGGCGTGAACTGTAGATGCATTTATTACCCCGCTCGCGAATCATACATGCAATGTGATCAAATAAAAATTTATCAATAAATCATAACCCCTTCTTGATTCTTTTCAAAATAAAGACAATTCAACTTTAAGCTTTTAAATCCTTAAAAATCCTCAACATAGTTCCATTTGATACAGTTAATAAATATAATCAAATAACGGTATACTCAAGCAAGGTGTAAA